>JAAOOA010001283.1:0-138160 GCA_012861695.1 Trematomus loennbergii | reverse complement strand
TTCTGCTCTTAAAAAGCCATGCCAGTGTGCTTTTAAAAGTCACTTTCCAGACTATGTAACGCTCAAATATGTTTGTTTTTTCCTCAAAATCCTCCACTCTCCATTGCTGATAGTGGAGCTAACAGAAAGCTGGAACTATCAGCTGTTTTGTCTCATTATGTTTCTTAAATACAGGAACCGATTTAAAAGATGTATTCAGGAAAAGAGAAACCAGCTTTCTCTGTCGTCAGAAAGTTGTGTTTCTCCTGAATGTCTAGAGAAACGTCATGGAAAAGTTGTGTGTGAAAAGAGGGAAAACAAAGAGGACGGTCACAGTTCAGAAGGATCTGAACACGTTTCATATCTCCTCCTCTTCCACTAGCTGTGTTTATCACTAGCAGTGTTTAATCTCACCGACATGGTACAGCCAGAAGAAATTGAACAATGCTTTAGTGCAGGGGTGTCAAACTCAAGGCCGGGGGCCAAATCCGGCCCGCGACTTCATTTCATGTGCCCGCAAGCTCTGAAAGAATGTATATGTTTATTATACAGTTACTGCTGATTTACAGAAGCACGATGTCCATAAACTACATGTCCCACAATGCATCTTACATTTGACTTTTTTCTCAGAATTTGCCTTTTTTTTCTCAAAATGTCTTTTCTTAGAATTTGACTTTTCTCAGAATTTAACTTTTTTTCTCAAATATGTCTTTTTCTTAGAATTTGACTTTTTCTCAGAATTTAACTTTTTTTCTCAAACTATGCCTTTTTCTTAGAATTTGACATTTTTTTTAAATTGTTACTTTTTAAAGAAATTTCACTTTTTTGATTTTGACTTTTTTTCAGAATTTGGCTTTTCTTTTTAAATAATTTTGTGACATTCTCATTGAAGAGACTTGCACTTATTTGCCCTAGACTTCTTCTTTCAGACGTAGTTATTTATGAAGTTTTTACCCTATCCAATAATAATCCAATGCAGAGGCAATAAAGTAATATAATACATTATTTTATATATATTATATATTTATATGTATGTTTATATAGTCATAAAGTTACAACCGGCCCTTTGAGTGCAACCATAATGCTGATGTGGCCCGTGATGAAATTGAGTTTGACACCCCTGCTTTAGCGGCTCAATAACAGAAATGAATGGCGGGACAACGAGTCTGTGCACTTGCTCCAAACATCTGTTTTGAGGCATGAGGTTATGAATATGCTCTCTTGTAGTGCTGAGTGCTGCTACAAGTATGCTGAAGCTCATCTCAAGAGATTCAGTGATGTGAGCCAAAAGCTATCAGGGTCCAGATAAAGAGAACAGCGTCTGGCAAGGTGGAGACAACTTTAACTCATGCAGGGATAAGAAATAAGCTAGCACTCTCATACTGCTTTTATATAGCATGACAATGTCAGAATCCCTTATTTGGAGCATTATTCTAGTAGAATGAAATGGCTGCGTGCAGATGAGAGGATGTTAGGTTTGTGGTTGTCTGAATTCCCTAAATATGAACTTTTGTATCAGTGGAATAACATGTTTTCTCACATAAACACATTAGATAACTAATTTATTTACTGAATATGATCAGATTTGTGTGTGACATGCTACCTGGTTTTTGTCATTATGTTCCCTTCAACCTGCATTCATTCATTTATTTTTACCATCGGAGCTACGTTTTTTTTTATTTCATGGAAATGTTTAAGGCAAGGCAAGTTGATTTATATAGCACTTTTCTGTACGCGACAATTCAAGTGCTTTACAAAACAAATTAAAAGACTTTTTATGAATGAACAGTAAAAACACATTATATAATGGCATTTTACAACAGGCATTACAAAGCAAAGATAATAAAATAATAAAAGAGATATGTTTTTTTAGTCTCGATTTAAAAATGGTAAGCATTTCTGCGGACGTGCATGATTTGGGTAGTTTGTTCCAGAGTGTCGGGGGTTTAAGGAATCCAATGTCTGTTAACACATCCAGCAGACTTGGAGCAACATCAATATTCACTTAGGATAGTTTTTCTGTCCACTTGGTAAATGCAGGTCCAATCTGTTTCCTTGTTGCTCGGTTTTGGTCTCCACCACCTCCTCTAACTTGAGCAGCTAAATGCTCCCCTATGTTCACCAGCTACTCGTTTCCCATTTGGTTGGGGAAGTTGATGTTGATGGGTTTATTAGAGATGAGTTTTTGCTGAAATAGGCTGCTGCATCTGGAAATGAAACTGAAGCAATGCAGTATGGTTGTGTGGGTGGCAACATCAAAACAGTGAGCTGAAAGACACTAACACGCTCTGTAGAGCTTAGAGTAACTGCACAGTTGTTGTCACTTTTACGGACACCCTTTCATATTAGCAAAGTTATCCATCATTCCTGCAGATTTCAAGTCAAACCAGTGCACCAGTCGACTTCTTCCCAAACTAAAAGGCTGTGAAACATGTGCTCAGACACGCATAATCCCTCACAAAAACATAGTGTTTGCAGACAGACGATCTGACAGCAGCTCGTCAGGACTTGTTGAAGCTGATGTTAAAAAAGCTGAGCTTGCACTTTTGTATCCCCTCATATTATCAATAAAATAGTAAATGTCCCGCCTTCTGAATGCTGAGCTGAGGTGTCATTTCAGGACACATTCCCAGGGTTGGTACCATGACTCATTTTAGGAGTGGTGCTCCAGACTCGGACAAACAAGAAGGATTAATTTGATCAGTCTCAAAGTACAGACCATGGTGACATGTTAATATAAAAACTGGAATAATGTAAGCAAGTCCAGACAGTACGTTGCACAACCCTGACCACCAGATGATGATTAAACTTCACGTTTCCTGTTCATTTTCAAGAAGTCCCTCTCTGACCTCAGAGGATCTGGGTTTAATCTCAGACTCTGTTTTTCTTCAAAGATTCCAGAGAAAGACTTTATTGACATATGCACAAAAGTTCAGTGTAGTTTTTTGGCAGTGAACATTTTAAATCCCAGGCTCCTCCAACATTAGACATAAAAAGAGACAATAGTATAATAATATAATAGTGCAGATATAAAATGCTGGAATAAGTAATATATGTATAGGTATGGAGTCAAATAAGATCTATACGGTGTTAAAGACAACAACTCTCATTTTCCAGCAATACTTCACAAAGTCAAACTCTGTCTTTTGTTATTGTTTTGATGAAAATGACATGTCTAAATTAATAAATGTTCCCCCTATCTTTGGGCGTTGAAATGAGTTTATGCTCTCATGATTTTCCTGTCTGAACAAACAGAAAAAACAAAACCGAAGTAGCTGCTTATTTATTTTCTTTACATCCAAAAGGATTGGTTAATGTACTAATTGTTGATGTCCAAGAGTGTTGAAATACATCCAGAAATATCTGTTTCACACGATTTGGAGGTTTTAGGATCCATAATAAAGCCACATGCTGCTCTTTACAACAGCTCAGATCCTTTTGGGATTTCTGTTAGATCAGTTTTCCGCTGCAGGATCATCACCAGCCGTCTTTTCAGGGTCTGAAGACCAGCAGCTGCCTTTGTGTGTCCGTCGCCTCTCAGTACGGATGTTCTTCCTGCTATTTCTCTGCATATTTCTCCAGATACAGACTGTAAACTCTCGGATTTGACCCGCTGGCAGGCTGCTTATCCCTCTATGATAGCAGCCTGCTGAATGTAGTCTTTGTGGAGGGTCCTGGAGCAAATAGTGTGAAATAAGCCCGTCATGTAATGCCTCCCTGATTCCAGCTGCTGTCCTCCCTCCATCAAGATCGCTCTTGTCTGCAGAGGCTCAGCGGTCACATATACGACCGAGAGAAATCAGAGTCTAAACAAACGTAGTGGTACACAGCGTTCCCCCCTAAAGACTTGCCTGTCAGTTGGGTTTATTCCAGTGCAGATAACACGTTAGTGTGTGTGTGTGTGTGTGTGTGTGTGTGTGTGTGTGTGTGTGTGTGTGTGTGTGTGTGTGTGTGTGGGTGGTGTGTGTGTGTGTGTGTGTGTGTGTGTGTGTGTGTGTGTGTGTGGTGTGTGTGTTGTGTGTGTGTGTGTGGGTGTGTGTGTGTGGTGTGTGTGTGTGTGTGTGTGTGTGTGTGTGTGTGTGTGTGTGTGTTGTGGTGTGTGTGTGTGTGTGTGTGTGTGTGTGTGTGTGTGTGTGTGTGTGTCCGAAAAACCAAATAAATGATTTTTTAATTCCGATTTGACAGCTCAGGAGAGGAGACTGATACAGATGACGATGAAATTGTAAAAGATGATCAATAGGTGGATTTAGCAACGTTATTTTCATTGGACTCGTTGTTTGTAGGATTTTGTCACACACTCTTTATTTAAAGTTTCTGTTCACTTTTCTTTCTTTTAGTTTTTGGCTTGTTCTTTCATGTTTTGGCCTTGTTCCTTAGTTTAAATGAAAGGTAATGCTATATCAATTAATGGCATTTTTCAAGGTTCTTTTTTACACAAAGAAATGCTTTTCCCAGTTCGATGTGGAAACAAACTTCACTGGCTTGACTTCAACACCTTCACACCTTTCAGGATTTATTGAAGCGTTGAATGGGAGCGAATCCCTGCAGCCAGGCTCTAAATCTGGAAGAATGCGTTCCAGAAAGGGGAATTTGTTCTTCTGGAGCATCATAAACATGAATTATGACTTGTTTTTATCACCCCGTTTACATTCCTCCTCACTTGTTTGACACAAATGCATTTTATTTTATATATTTGATATCGTATACCTACATTTTTGTTTGCTATATTTTATGTATTCTTTCTTCTTTTTTTCATTTGTGATTTTTTTTTTAAACTAAACTTATTCAAAAAGAGTTTCTGGATTGTTGTCTGCAAATGAGGATAAGTAAATACCAGCAGGTCCTCAAAGTGTTATTATAACAAGTATTCAAGTGTTTAAGGATAATTTGGAAGTATCTGAAAAAGAGTACCTTGTTTGAACAGTGTCTTATTTGCCCCTCTTTGCTCTTCTCTCGCTCAGGTCACGGTGAATGTCACTGCGGGGAGTGTAAATGCCACGCAGGCTTCATCGGGGACAACTGTAACTGCTCCACGGAGACGTCCAGCTGCATCGCGGACGACGGGCAGATGTGCAGCGGCAGAGGGAGCTGTGTGTGCGGCCGCTGTCAGTGCAGCGAGCCGGGGGCGTTCGGAGACACCTGTGAGAAGTGCCCCACCTGCCCCGATGCATGTGGCACCAAGAGGTACATAACAGAGACTGCATGATCAATACACACTAAAATGAGCACTTAACATCCCTGATGGAGACAAAAACTGTTTAACAATTCAAAAGGTTTTATTGTTATATGCACAAAGCTACAGTGTAGAAATGGCAATGAAAATCTTCTGACCTGAGCTCCTCCAACCGTCCAACATATATAATAAAATACAAAATAAAAAGTAGTGCAAAAAGTATATTTAAGGAATAGCTCACTTCAGGCCGTGGTATAATGAGCATATACACGGCCTGAAGTGAGCTATTGCTTTTATAAAACGGTTACCAAGTGTGGCAATATGAAAGAAAAATACACACTCTAATTTAAATAGTTTTTATTAGTAAATAATGATGTTCAAAATAAAATAGTCCCTCTGTTGCCTTCTGCACGAAACATAGTGCGAGGTGGTTGCTATGCAACAACACTAACAGCTAGCGAACATATTAGACAGAGAGGTTGATCCATTATTTGGCTATTTATTACATTAATGTGTATGTTGCCGTTTATTGTGCACCCACTGAAAAACTGTCCAGCATCAGTAGCATGGCTTACGTGGTTACTTGTATAGGTTGACTAGGCTGTTGCTTGGCGTGGCGAGAATATTGCTCCACTTTCTCCGGTCCCCGAGATTCGGCTTCCAGTAGCTCTGGAGAGAGCTTTCGCACCTGTGGCCACTAACGGTCATCATTTCTCTGCTTTGTTTCAAGACCCGCATCAGAAAGCTTTTGAATGGTGGTACTTTTCCAGTTGGTCTACCTGCTCTTCACGTAGCTCTGCATGTCGTCGTTTAGGTGCTTTCCTGGAGATAGGCACTGCTCAATCCACTCCTCCATACTAAGGCCACCCCGGAGGTCGAAGTTAACCCGTTTCCATCTTAAGCTTTGGGTCAGTTTCAAACGGACGTAATGTAACAGCTGTAACGGTTGTAGCTTTTTCTCAGACGCGGAGGGATACTGACTTGTGAAAAGTAACTACAATTCTACCCGTGATATACGCTCATTATATCACGGCTAAGAACCAATCAGATTGCTTGATTTGACTTGTCAGTTTTTTATAAACATTGTTAGAAAATCTCACTCGTCACCGGCTTGAGCTTCAATCTCAGGATCCATGTATTTATGATCCTCTCAAGATGGAAGTAGTCATCACATACAGAGCATTTGGTACAACTAGTTCCTGAACAGTGTCCTTCACATGCTGATATGTACACAGCTACAGTTGGGATACCTTTGTTATCATGTTACTCTGATATTGGAAGAGGACATTCACTATTTTCCCAACATACCTGTAGATAGAATATGATAGGTACAAGAACAGAATATGAAATAAAATAATGTAAATTAAGACAAATTAAATACGGTATATTGCGTTGATAACTATTTATATAAATAAGTAGATTGCAAGATGACAACAGGAATGTTTATCGGGCACTCGACAATCGGTCGCATGTATTTTAGTGGTGAAAGAAATACTTGGAGGCTTTACTTAGGTAAAAGTACTAATATTAAACTGGATACATTCTCTATTCTCTGTTATGCTAGTACTCTGTTATGCTAATACTATACAGTATAAAATGCATGCTTTAGAGGTGTTACTCATGTAAAGTAACTACTAACCTAAATGTAAAAAATGTACAATATTTTCCTTTGCATTGTAGTGGAGTAGTATAAAGTAGTATAAAAGATGATACTCAGGACAAAACCATGCAAAAATAAATAAATCATAAAACAACTTAAAGGGGACCTATCATGCAAAATGCACTTTTTTATGTCTTTTATACATAAATATGTGTCCCCGGTGTGTCGGGGAACTCACGCAGCGTCAGAAAATAAAACCCTCTCTCTTTTCCTCCGTACCCAAATCTTTTAAAAACGTGGGTACAACGAGCGGATACAGATTTGCTGCCGATATCACGTCAAATCGGCAGCTGACCCACAGAAAGTTGCTATCAGAAACAATGCCTGACGTGTTTTTTGGACGTAATCTCGTCTTTGTTTACATTAGCAAGCCTCGCTAACACTCAGAGCTAACCTGTAGTGGAGAGCACATGTGTTTAAAAAGCAGGAAATAAAAAAGGAACTCACCTTGTGATAAACCCAAGAGAAAAAGCATTTGAGCTCCATACTGTTTCAGAAATAATCCTTGATGTGGTTTAGAACAGGATGGCGTTTTATCACAGCAGAATTTAACTTTATCTCCGGTAGAATTCTGATCAGGCATTAGCTCCGCCTCCTTTTTTTTGTTTTCAAGCTAAGGACCCAAAATCTGTGTTTCTCTAACAGGGCTGGAAAGAGGGGTTTGAGCAGTATGAGGCATGGCTACAATGGGGGATCTGTTTGGTATTTTAAGCAAAAAACTTCACAGACATGTTTTGTGTAGCTATGGCCCTACAATATGTTTTTCATAGCATAATAGGTCCACTTTAAATATGAATTGTAGTGGGGTTAAGGTATGAAGTAGCATGAAAATAAATTACTCAAGTGCCTCATCACTTTGATTAAGTGCAGTACTTGAGTAAATATACCTAGTTACATTTCCCTGTATGTTATGATGCTTATATCCTGTGTAGAGGCAGTGGATGGGTTTATTATGTGAGAGGAAATGTGGAAAATTAAACAATGTGCCCTCAGTCAACTACAGTCGTCTACAGGGGAAAGGTCAAACCATCGAACCCATGAAGACTAAAAAACCTTCGCATATCTCACTCACTTATCGACTAATCTCAGCTTTGATGGCCGCGGTCCTAACAGACTTGTTCAGATAACTCTCATGCCATTCGTGACCTTAAGAAATTAAACCGTTGCCCCCCCCCTTGAACTTCAGTGTTTCTCGGTGTGGTCTCATGTTAGAGGTGGAGGTCCAAAGCCTGTCAGACATCTAGTAAAAGAGAGGAGTCTTCTGAGGACATGAGAACTGCTGAGTCATCCTAACATACACATGGAAATCTTTATGGAACCACCTTTGACCTCTGGCTTAAGTTTAGAGACATGTCGTCAACTGTAACAGCAGTTAGGAGGTTTTTACAGATGAAGTGGAGCTGAGCAGCAGAAAGAAATCTCAAGCTGATAGCATGAGAAGTATTTTGATAGTTGTGTAACATGATTCTGCATTTTAACCTTAAACCGTGTCACACATCATTCCTAAATTAGAATTATTTTATACTTTTTTTTATAGAGACTGGCATTAGATGAGTAGTTTAAACATGCATTAGAAAGGTGCTGGTTTGACTTGATTTCTGACAATATTTGATATGCATTTTTTTAATAATAATAATAGTTCAAACGAATGCAGTCTAATACAACAGTCTTGCAATGAAGCTGAGCAACCGTCTCAAGCTTATAGCAAGAGAAATAGTTTGATATTAGGGTTATAGTGTAAGAAACTATAATTTCACATTTCTTTTTAACTTATTTTAGTCCAAACAGTGTCAATATTATATATTGTTTTTATCGTTTTTTGTAAGACTTGCATTACATGAGTTGTTTAAATATGCAATGGATAGGTACAGCTTTTAGTTGTTTTCGGTCACATTTTAAATGCCATATTTTCAATATTTAATATGCATTCAGTTTCAGTTTATTCGGCACACCCATTTAAATCTAATGCAGTCTAAAACAACAGTCTTGCAATGAAGCTGAGCAGCTGCCAACATTGTACGTTAACAGCGAGAAAAATAGTTTCATAGTAATGTAATAGTGTAACATGACAAATTTCAATGGTTTCACTGCAGTCCGTAAATCAGATGTATTTGTGTTTTTGATATTCTTGCTTGGATCAACTACAAATAGGCAGTTTTTATTTAGTCATGTGGACTCTGGAATGTGCTTTGCAGCGTACAGAGAGGTGTTTCTGTTGTTTTGTCTCGTCTCAATGATTAAACTCCCCATTTTCTCAACATCAGCGTCAGAAATGAAGGTCACTGACTGCAGTTTATTTGTGTTCCCAGCTGTTTACAGTCTGCTGTGTTTGTACGCAGCGCAGTGGGGCATTTCTCACAGCTGACGCACCCAGAGTAAAAACAACAAACACATTTAGAAGAAGGCTTTGTGTGAATGTGGGCTTTCCGAGTGCTTTATAGCTCATGAATAAAGATAAAAGTACTAATGTTTAACTGAAGTTGAAGTTGTAATTCCGTTTAACTCGCTCTCTCCTCTGCTGCAGGGAGTGTATCGAGTGCAGACTCTTCAACTCTGGACGACTCGCGGACAACCAGACCTGCCAGCGCCTCTGCAAGGATGAAATCATCACCATGGAAACACTCGGTGAGTTCCCACACACAAACACACACACACTGGCACAGACACATATTCACATCTGTAGCATCTGCAACAGTTTCACTTTTCACATGACATACTTCTTCCACTGTCACTTTTTATTAGACTTTTCTTTCTGTGGAGCTCTGACAGAGTTAACGATCGTCCAGTGATTTCCGTTAATATGACATATTTAACACCTCTGATGTGAAACACAACACACACACACACACACACACACACACACACACACACACACACACACACACACACACACACACACACACACACACACACACTACAGCCTAACACCATTGTGTCAATGCTAGATATTTTAAATCACGCTGACAGTATAATTAAAACAAGATGGAGTATATTTACTAACATCCAAATGTGTCATGAGCATGTTACTTTAATCACATGTATGACCAATCACAACAGAGCCGGCCAGCTAACCAATCAGAGCAGACTGTGCTCTGGTTTCAGACAGAGGGTGAAACGAGGTGCTGCAACACAGGCAGTGTGAGAAAAATAAAGAGCTTTTTGAACATTAAAGCATGGAGACATGTCACAGTAGAGACACTACATACTGATATAACCTGAACATCAGCAGGAGAGGACTCTTTAAAGTAGAGACACTACATACTGATATACACCTGAACATCAGCAGGAGAGGACTCTTTAAAGTAGAGACACTACATACTGATATACACCTGAACATCAGCAGGAGAGGACTCTTTAAAGTAGAGACACTACATACTGATATACACCTGAACATCAGCAGGAGAGGACTCTTTAAAGTAGATACACTACATACTGATATGAACCTGAACATCAGCAGGAGAGGACTCTTTAAAGTAGAGACACTACATACTGATATACACCTGAACATCAGCTGTGTTAAATATAAATACTCTGCTTTGTTACATTCTACACCCTGGAGTGCAACAGTCAGCAGATGTTTAGGAATGCATTAATAAGCACACAGTGATTTATGGCCTTCGTGATGCTGCGTGCGTTAGAGAGGAGACGGACGGCTGTGTGTTTAGTTTCAGGAACTGTTATAAGAGCAGTCCATATTGGCCCCGGTCCAACATGTTTCACAGCTTTCCGGATAGTTCTGCACTCGGTCCGGCGTTAATGGACTCCACATGTACATTCCAGATAGTTTTGAGCATGAAATAGAGCAGGAGGGGTGACGGGGGGGCAGAGTGACCTCACCCTCGCCTGGGAGCTGTTGAGTGTTTCTGGGTGATGAAGACTGACTGAAAACGAGGAAACCCAAACTATCAGCGTCTCGGCTCTCAGTTATGATTTCACAGCAGAGAAATTCAGGCGATGTGAGCAGCGTTCACGAGCTTTTCCCTCCTCAGTTTAACCCCATTTTTCACATATTTCTCTCTTTGCTCTTGAATCTGAAACCAAACCTCGACAGATTATAAAAATGATGGTATGATAATATCTTCTCCAAAAACACAAGTAGAAAGTGAGGCCTTGCAGAATGAAGAAACAATTAAAATACAGAACTGTAGATGGATCCTTATCCGATTACAAGTACATTCTCCTAAAATAACAAGTATAGTCTTTCAGAGAGAATATAAATCAACTAACACACATTTTGACATATAATAATTTAAGACTGAACTTAGATTTGTCTAGGTTATAATTTTGCTTTTCTGCATCAGATTTGATCTGTAACAAGAAATTAACCAAAATTATTATAACTGATTAAAACGCAGTTTAACCCCACCCCTTCTTTCTCGCCAAACATTGACAGATAATAATAAAAAAACTATATTTTACTAAACACAAGTATAAAGTGAGCTTGTACAGAATGAGGAAAATATTTAAAATAGAGTAAAGTAGATGGATCCTCATTCAATTACAATAACATCTTCCCTAAAATAACTAAATAGCAAATAAGCTTAAAAGTAGTTACCAAAAACAACTGAATCAGATGTTTTTTAACATGCTGTGGTCATTAAAGGTGAACTGTTGGTATGACTGAACTAAGTTTTTCTCCACCTTCTTTTGGAAATCAGTTTAAGGAAAAGAGCTGATGATTGTAGCTGCTATAAGATATGTTCTAATCCTTTTCAGTGTTTCTTTCAGTAACAGTTTGTGTTTCTCTCTCTCTCTTGTCCCTCTCAGACACGGAGGACCCCGGCGCGGTGCTCTGTCTCTATAAGACAGAAAACGACTGTGTCATGAAGTTCACGTATTCTGAACACGCCAGCGGACAATCCATCCTCACCGCTCTGAAAGAACCAGGTCAGCGCTGCAAACAGCAACACATTACATACTCCTTCACTTTCCATTCCTCTGAGGGCATTTAGAATATATTGATGGTGTTAAAAATAACACAAGGATCCTCACACACCACACAAATAAGTTAGTTTTTTTCTCATGTAGCATCAAGGGACTACTTCTTGCATTCATTTGTGCAACCTTTTGTTCAATGAGAATAAAGGAACCTTCCATTTGAACACTAGCTTGACTTTTAAAGGTCTAACAGACTTTGTAAGACCTTTGTTGTTGATGTTCGCTGCCATTACCGGATCCAGAGATGGCAAAAGTACACACATCCTTTACTCAAGTAGAAGTACAGATACTCGTGTTTAAAAATACTCTGGTAAAAGTAGAAGTACTGACTAAACTTCTTTACTCAAGTAAAAGTAAAGAAGTATGGGCTTTGAAATGTACTTCAGTAAAAAGTACCCATAACTACGAGCTGTTTTAAAGAGTACCTGACCTCCCTTTATATTAATAGAACAATAATGTCAGCTAATGAATGTTTCCATGCTGAACAACGGCAACATGACAACGTTTTCATTGGTCCCTCTTCTTTAGAGAAGACCAGGAAATGATGGATACACGGATCGTGTTCAAATCAATAGGCACGCAATGACTCTAAATAATAATGATCACGCCACCAAACACACATTCAAACTAAAGGAACCAGCCTGTTTGGGAAATGTAAGAAGTAGAAAGTTCAGGTATTTGTGTTCAACATGTAAGAAGTAGAAAGTACAGGTATTTGTGTTCAAAATGTAAGAAGTAGAAAGTTCAGGTATTTGTGTTCAAAATGTAAGAAGTAAAAGTCAAAAGTCGTCAGAAAAATAAGTAGTGGAGTAAAGTACTGATACCAGAAAAATGTACTTAAGTACAGTAACGAAGTATTTGTACTCCACTACTTCCCGCCTCTGACCGGATCCATGCACAAAACACCACATTGTTGCAGTTTTTCCCTTTCATCCACAAGAGATGTTGTACTCACCAATGGTTGACTAGATGTGGATTTGAGTTTTTGAATCTGATCTACTTTCCTCAGAGTGTGGTGTGGGGTCCGGATGCCATGGTGGTGCTGCTGGCGGTGGTGGGCAGCATCCTGTTGGTGGGGGTGGTGCTGCTCGCCGTGTGGAAGTTGGCGATCACCGTTCATGACCGGAGGGAGTTTTCACGTTTCCAGAGCGCAGGGTCACGAGCCCGCTTCGAGATGGTGAGGACTCAATCTACCGTTAAAACAAACATGTTTTATAAAAGTATTTATTTAGTTCCTTTTTTTATGATACATTAATGCAACAAACATAATTCAATAAAATAATGTATTATTCTGAAGTGGGCCACTCTGCTTAATGAGTATTATTTATTACTTCAGTTAGGATTTGTAAAATATCGGAATACCTGAACTGAAATCCAAACTGCTTGAAAAAAGTGCCCGGTTTGTGAGGCGGAAAAATGTTAATAAACGTGAAATAAAATGCTAATTTTCCAGTAAAAATATAGACCCGACCTGATAGCAGACATTATTTCTCTTTTATTTAGTTTCACATATCTTCCTATTTATATTTGTACTTACCGATCCGTTTTAGGTAGGTAGGTAGGGGAGCTTTTTAAGAGAGATTTATAAGTTCAAAGCTCTCATTTCTTTCCTTTGTGTGACGTTCTGTTTTCATCTCTCTCCCCTCCAGGCCTCCAACCCTCTGTACAAGCAGCCTGTCACGACACATTTTGTAGAAACAGATTTCAACATGTACAGGAAGTCCTACAACGGGGGGGTCCACTGATCCCTCGAAGCGGGGCGCGGCAGGACCGGTCCGACGAAACTCATCCCTGGAGGACACACTTCTCACCTGATAACTCAAGTGACATGAACTTCACTTCCTGTTTCCAAGAGGGGAAATCTGTGGCCTTTTTCTATCTTTACGCAGGAGATTCAAGCCTTCCACAGAGACGTGACCTTTTTTCTTCATGACAGCACAACCGTCAGAGGAGCAGCAAAACAAACATGAACTCCTTGGTCTTGTTTAGAGAGTTAGCAGTGAGTTTGTCTGCAGTTACAAAAACAAAAAATATGACTCCAACATAAAACCACCATTCAATTTTTGCACAGAGCAGGCAGGCTTATATTTGTATATTTTTATAAACACTAAAAATGCCTTTTTTGTTGTTTTTTTAGTATAAACTTTGCACCCAACAAGACTCATGATTCAAATTCACAGGATTATTAAAAAGCACATGTGTCTGAAGGTGGCTATGATGACGTTGTGGTACTACTAACATTTACTAAGCAATAGACTTCTTACCCTCATTTTGCACAGAGAATATTAAGAGTCAAGTCTCGTAAAGATTTACATTTTCTTCGATGTGTGTGTGTGTGTGTTGTGTGTGTGTGTGTGTGTGTGTGTGTGTGTGTGTGTGTGTGTGTGTGTGTGTGTGTGTGTGTGTGTGTGTGTGTGTGTGTGTGTGTGTGTGTGTGTGTGTGTGTGTGTGTGTGTGTGTGTGTGTGTGTGTGTGTGTGTGTGTGTGTGTGTGTGTGTGTGTGTGTGTGTGTGTGTGTGTGTGTGTGTGTGTGTGTGTGTGTGTGTGTGTGTGTGTGTGTGTGTGTGTGTGTGTGTGTGTGTGTGTGTGTTGGTAAACTCCAGTTGCACTCCCTTCTCTTAAGCTGAATCATAAGGTACCAGCTCCCCCCCGAGCCTAAAGCTCCTGGTTCTTTATATTTCTCTTTTTGTTAACTAATCCCATGAAAAGACCAAAACTAACAATGTGGTAGTGTGTTAATAATACTTTCAGATTTCTTACAGACCCAAATTCATTTGTTCCTGAAGACATAAATCTTTAAAATACTTCAAGTCATTTGATAAAAAAAACACTGGACATTACTTCAATATTAGGAAACAGTGAGTAAGTTAGGGACTATTCAGAAGCAGATACACAAATATAATACACATTTAAATATCTAGTTTAGTATTTCCAGTAAAGCTAAACCAGTTGTCACTCGATTGGGCAATTAAGGAATAATTGATCTGCAGCTAGTTTAAACATTTCAGTATTTTTCTTTCTTTAAACGATAAAAACATTAAATTTCTTCAGTTTTATTGGTCAGAAACTTTAATTTGCTGCTTTTCCCTGTTTTATAGTAAACATTATAGCTATATTTGGGATTTAGACAGTCACCTTGGGCATTATGATATAGTGGCAGGCTTTTAAAAAAAAAAGATATCTGACATTTTGTTGACCCAGTGATTAATCAAGAAAACTTAAAAAAGATAAGAGAGCCGCTTTATGGCACAGAGGAGTGAGATATCTTCGGATCATTGTTGGTTTTGGTCTTTTGGTTGAATAAAAAAAGGAAAAATCGCCAGCCACTAAGCCCCTTAATCCTAAATAATATCCAACACTGTGGTAAAAGCACATTTATATGATGATAAGAAGATGTGTTACATGTATGATCATTGGAGATCGTTGGTACTACTTGGACACATGCAGTACTTTGGAAATCATTTGGAAATACAGTATGACCAGGAATCTGTGGAAAAAGCTATCTTAAATCTCAGTGGGACATTCTTGGCTGAATTAAGGATAAATAAACATTGAAAAATGAAGGGCTTCTACTATATGAAGTCCTTGTGATGGTGCGTGCACTGGGAATGGGTGGAAACTTTGAGAAACCTCAGAGAACAGAGTCATAAATCTGGAATTACCCACAGGAATAGTTTGAGCTGTCGCAGGGAAATCTGACAGTGAGAAGGGTTTAAGGAGAGATGAGGGTGCTCTGTGGCCTTTTTTGTCACAGTCTTACAGTAAAAGTGGCAGGGACTTGGAGTTTATGTGTGTGTGTGTGAGGGAGTGAGTGCAAAGAGTGTGTGTAAATATTATAACATGTACATACAGTGCCAAATGAAATGTTTCCAGTTGTGCAGTTTTGAGTAGGTTTGGCTGTGTGTCTTGGCACAGTTTACTAAGAAAAATCAGCCACATCTCCTTCAGTGTTCCTTTACAGACGTGAACAATCTCACATGGATGAACAGACTCACACCACTTCATGTTTATGTAAAACTGCACACAGAGTAAGAACAATAAATCTGCTTATGTCAAAATGCGGGGAGTCTGTTTTGTTTTGTACGTTACATAATTATTAAGAAGAAGTCTGCGTTGGGAGGAGTGGCGTACATCTCACGTCTAATTTTAAACATCACATATTACTGCCTGTACTGTGTATATATGCACACTTCAAAGTTTAGTAAAACATCTGTTTGCGGCGCTAACCATGCTCTCACATGTTTGATGTGCGATCTCACAGACAGGAAGGCGGTCTGATGCGTCTCTGATGCTGTAATTTACACATCTCTGGTTAGACCCCTCCCTGTGTGATAATCATTATGACACTGAAGTTTTTACAGAATGACCCTTTAATTATATATTCAGGCACGTCACGTTATTAGAGTAAGTTTCTCAAACAGTGTGATGGTAATTGTTACAATGGTGTATACAGGTCTTTTTATAGAGCACAGGTAGGGGGGGGGAATTCCCAAAAGAAGTGAGATTTCCCGAGACTTAAAGGTGGGTAGGTAATTTTGGAGAAACCAGCTTGAGTGCGCTAGAATTTGAAAATACACAACCGGAGAAAATCTGCCACTTCCTTATAGAGCCCCTCCTCCAACACACACGAACGCGCACATGACCAATGAGGGCACGAGATAAGTTTGTGCACAGATGGAAGGCTGACAGGCAGGTAGGCCATCCAGTTATTTTAGCCGGGCACAATGATTGGTCGTGCTTTTTACAGTATTACGGCTTCCACAGATGACATTTTTTTTATGGATTTTTTGTCAAAGCACTTCAGATATTCATTGCTATCGGGATGTTAAGAGCATTCCATGGAATATAACAAAAAGGGTATCTCGAGCCGGTTTCTCAAACTTACCTACCCCACCTTTAAGTCTTTATTTTTCGAGAAAATATTTCTACAAGATTCTCTGAGATTAAATTGAGGAATTTATGGGAAAAACGTTGATATTTTCTGAGATTAGAGTGGTACATTCAGGAGGAAAAACACACATTTTGGAGTAAAAAGTGGATAGAGGTACATTGTACATTTACAAGAAAAAATGTGGAAGAATTTACAGGAACACCTGAATATATATTATAATTATAAATTATTTGCAAGAAAAAAATGACAAGTTTACTGAGATTAAAGTCATCAAATTCAATGGAAAAAGGCTTAAGGATTACTCCGAAATAAAAAAATCTAAGATCTCTGAGTCCCTCTTTGTGACTTCTTACACAAACGGTTTCCCTAGGCATGAGGAAACCACAGCTGTGATGTGGAACAAGTCAATGTTTGTTCTGTAGTTCCTGTTTGAGGTGAGTTCATAAATCTCTCTGTGTGGGTTTCCTCCCCCCCTCCCCCCTTTGACTGGGTGAGGGTCGCTAGCTGCCAACTCGCTGACATGAAATCACAGGTTAAATCTGTCTGAGGGAGGAAAATAAACCCTGTGCAAAGCAGATGTCTGACCCTCATTAACAGAATCAATGTGCTAATTATCTGACCTGACACAACACATGGCTCAGGGGCATGATGGGAAATTGATTTAAGGAGTGTCTCTGCAAAGTGTACATTTGTTATTTTAGGAAACCTGACTCTTCAAGGTGAGTTTTTGCTTTACATAGCACTTTTGCCAAACACCTCTCAGTATATTTATATTCTCTATGTCTCTGAAATACTCACACATTGGTTCTGCTTTACCTTTTAGCTTCCAATGCATTTTCAGGGGTGCATTTCTGCATTTAACACAGATTATATATAACATTTTCTTTATGTTAAATGGTATTTAAAGCAACATGCTCTCAGTTCGGTTGTTTATCAATGATTCCCATCTCAGGGTTTAATATTTCAAACAATCTGTGCTAATTTCAAAATGTCTTTTGACGGCTTGTAGGCCCACTGCTGCTTTTAGCCGTGCTAGCAGCATCTCAACATCTATAAGATGGTTTGGACATTTTGTACAGATATTCATGGGTGAATCCGACTGACTTTTGTGACCCTCAGTCTTTTTATAAGGTCATACTTTCAATTGGTCGTATACTTTATCAACGGAATTCCCATTAGTTCTGTCTTTAGCCTAGTTTTAGTGAATAGTAGCCTACCTATGTGTTAGCATGTTACACGCTAAACTAAGATGGTGAACATGCTAAACTAAGATGGTTAACATGGTTATTTAACACAAGTGTGTTATAAGATAAGATAAGATCTACTTTATTGATCCCAATTCGAGAAATGTTTGCGTTGCAGCAGCATAAAAGACCTGCTGAAAAAACCAGCATAGACCAGCTTAAGATGGTTGCTGGTTTTAGCTGGTTTTAGCTGGTTTTAGCTGTTTTAGGCTGGTTTAGTTGGTTTACCAGGCTGGACAAGCTGGCCAGGCTGTTCTTGCTGTTCAAGACCAGCCTGGTCAGCTAAACCAGCATAGCCCAGCATGGATGTCATGCTGGTCTATGCTGGTTTTAGCTGGTCTATGCTGGTGAAGCTGGTCTCTCAGCAGTCTTGCTAGCGAAACTGAAATAGACACAGACAGACAGAGAGGGCGGGACACGGGGGAACGGCGAGACGGCAGTGGTTGAAACAAAGCGGTATGTTTTGACTGGCACTAACGGTCGAGGAGTGAAGATCAGTTGAACGTTTCTGTGACTCCGCCCAGCGGCTGCTCTTCTGAGAGGCACCGCTCTGACAGCTCTGTCTACTGGGAAACGCGCTAAAAGTCCTTCTGGAGGTAAGCAACACTACACAATTCCACCAAGTCTGAGAGTAAAAGCTTTCTCGAAGGTTCGTTTTGCTTTCTTACAACGTTACGTTAATGTTAACTTAACCTTACGTTTGCTAGGAGGCTAGCTGTCTTAGCTAACAACAGTTAGCAGCGGTGTTGTGTTGAACATGAAGTTAGCTAACTGTAGCTCTCCACCAAAGGTTAGCATGTTAAGCTGTACTTTCTGTGGCAGCTAGCTTAATACAAAGAGGGTTTTTGTGCTTCATTGTAAACTTTTCTTACAAATGTGTGTTAATCTACCTGAAATTGTGGGGACAGTTTTTTTCTACTCAATGATACAGACCATTGTTGAGGAGATGCAAAACATACATATACTTTGAGTAATGTTACTTTGCTGCTAAAAAATGAAACATTATCAGATAAGGACATCACCAAAGTGTGTGAGTCTGTCAGGGGATTTGATCTGTTCTTTGCATGTCGTACACACTGCTTGGTATGAATTAAAAATATAATTGTAAAATGTAAATCTCGCTCTTGTCATCGTTCAGGCTTTGCATTTGAACCCCTATGACTGGTTGCGGACTTGAAGGGAACGCCTTCCTGACATCCAGGAAAAAGGTGAGATTTCTAATCTAATCTATTCAATGCCAAAAGCAAGTTATTGTTTTTAACTTTTTTAATATGATTTTTTGGGGAATTTCAGTTTTATTGGACAGTAGAGATCTACTGGAAACAGTGGAGAGGGAGGAGATGATATGCAGCAAAAGGCCGAGCCGGATGGTTGCTGCTCCGTGTGGAACGTGTTCTATCAGGTAAAGCACTTTGGTACCCAGTTATTTATGGTATTGAGTTTGAATGTAGCCTTTGGAAGGTATTTTCCAACAGTGCATTGTAAAGACTGAAAAAACAGGCTCAGGTTAAAGCTTGACATGATTTGGTCTTTTACTTAAGAGGATGTTTGTCCTCCTGTCTTCTCTTATTTCCTTATCTTTCTTTCAGGTGTAACATCTACCAATGGTTGTACATGACACCACCTCTTTGCTGTCCTACTAGTCAACCCTCCTGATCAGAGCCTTTCCTAAATAGTGGTAAGTTGTTTTACAGTTCAGTGTACGTTAATTTAGCAACTTAATGCTTTACTGCTGTTGAATAAACCCTATATATATACATCCATCAGCAATCAATAAAACAAATCATCCAACACAAAATAGAAGAAATCTGGACCTATTCTATTTCTTTTTATACACAGCATCTATTGGGACTGCTCATTGATGTCATCAAGAGCCATTGAGTCTACCTTTTGTAGTCGGCCTCTCAGAATGTTTATCATTTCTTTGTCTCTTAACATTCCTATAATCATTTGTTTTTTTATTGTTGATATTGTTTTGTTCTTTATTTTTGTTGTGAGAATCACTTTGCAATTGTGTAAGTGCTATATAAATAGTTATACTAATATTATTGTTGTTACCATCATTACTATTATTAATAATGTCTTCTTTGTTTTCTTTATTTATCGCTGCAGAAAGGTTCAAAAAGTTCCCTGTACATGGAACCATGCCTGTCCTCTGTTCCACATGTCTTCAGTCCGTTCTGGACCCCATGACTCGGACACTAGTTCTACCAAGGCTCATTAGAGGTAAGCAGTGGTAGGAGAGTGGAGTTATCTTTGTATTTAGGCTGCAAGTCGACAAGAATAGATTACAAATCGCTTAAAAAATGGTTCAGATAAGAGGCACCATGTGTTACGCAGGTGTGGCGCTGATATAGTTTATATAATATGCGGTTGAACTTTAAAATTAAATTATTTCCGGTGCAGAGACAAACACTCGAGGTGGATGTATAAAGTACATACTGGTGTTAATAAAATATAGTGTATATCCCTCAATTTATCGACAATAAGAATGACAATACATACTTCCGGGTGTAAAGTAATATATCTATCATACTGTAGATCCTACACATCCACTGGAGGAAGATTCTGAAAGTAAAATATACACTTCTCACTAGAAATGTAATCATAAAGCATTATTATGGCCAAACTATCCTACAATTCAGGATTTTCCACTGAAAAAAGTGTTGGATTCAAGATTCAAAGGTTTTATTCTCATATGCTCAGCAGCTACAGTGTAGAAATGTCAATGAAATTCTTCTGACCTGAGCTCCTCCAACAATGCAACATATATAATAAAATACAAAAATACAAAATAAAAGTTTATATACATGTAATATAATAGAATATGATATTTACAAGAACAGAATATTAAATAAAAAATTAAATACGGTGTATTGCGTGGACAATAGACCCAATCACAGTGAATGTTCAAAACTAAACTTGATACATTTTTCTTTTCATCTCACAGTGCACATATTTAAGTAATCATAACACAAAGCTAAAATGTAATCTGTTTTTCCTTTCTCTTTTCAAGAGTGCTTCAGAGGATGGCTGAATTCACAAAACGTGGAGAAGACCGAGAGGGAGAAGTTGGCCGGTTACTACATTTCACAAAAAATACAGGATTGTGAAAAGCGGAAAGAAACAGTTGAAGGAAACTGCTTAAAAATATGAAGTAAGATGGGTGTTTTGAAAATGTTTTCAAATGTGTGTTAATGTTCATTGTGTGTTATAAATTATTTTCCTGCTTCTAATCATTTGATGTATGAGTATTTATTTACAGACATTCTATACATTCTGGTACCTTTCTGGTAAGGTAGGTGCTCTGATCTGAAATGATAGATGTTCATTGAGCTACTGCAATTGGGTGAGAGTGTTTCATCATCATATATGACCAGCTTAACCATCAAGTAATCCCAGTTAAAGTTCTACTCAAGATCATACCAGTCGGACCAGCTAATGGTGACCAGCTAGACCACTGTGACCACCAGCTTTTACCAGCTAAACCAGCTATCCCGACCAGCTAATGGTAACCAGCTAGACCACTGTGACCAAACCAGCTATCCTGACCAGCTAGACCACTGTGACCACCAGCTTTTACCAGCTAAACCAGCTATCCCGACCAGCTAATGGTAACCAGCTAGACCACTGTGACCAAACCAGCTATCCTGACCAGCTAGACCACTGTGACCACCAGCTTTTACCAGCTAAACCAGCTATCCCGACCAGCTAATGGTAACCAGCTAGACCACTTTGACCAAACCAGCTATTCTGACCAGCTAGACCACTGTGACCACCAGCTTTTACCAGCTAAACCAGCTATCCCGACCAGCTAATGGTGACCAGCTAGACCACTGTGACCAAAACCAGCTATCCTGACCAGCTAAAGTGTCCAAAACCCCTCTTAACCAGCAAACTAATCCAGCCTAATATTGACTGGCTGGTCAGGCTGGTTGACCAGCCAGACCAGCCTTGTTGGTCTTAGCTGGTTTTTTCAGCAGTGGCTTAAGCCACTATGTTTATGTCATTTAACATTATTATGTTATTCTGATATTGAGCATGTTAGCAAACCAATGTTAGCATTTGTCTCAAAGAACTTCTGTGCCTAAATACAGGCTAACAGGTTTAGCTAGCATGGCTCCAGTTGTGTTAAACTCTGTGTTTGGGTGTGCTTGCTAACTTCTTCCTGTGCTGTATAACAGGCAGCTGAAGTCATACTTTCTCCTCCTTCTCGTCTCACGCTTCTCACCCTTTTGAGACAAACTTTTCCACTGGTGAAGTTATTTGAGACCTTTTTCATTTCCTCTATTTTGCCTCTTCCCTGTTTAAAAAAAAAGTTCCCTTCCACCACCTTCTGCATTATTTCACTTGCAAAGCATCTTTATTTTCAGGCTGCATTTTATTTTATTGCATAATTTCTGTATTTTTCAGCTCTTCTCAGCCTGGCAGCTCTTCACTTATGGCGCTTTTCCACTGCAGGTCCTAGCACGGCTTAGCACAGCTTAGTTTGGCCTTGGTAGGCCAGGCTCACTTTAAGCTGCATTTCCATTACAGTTTAGTAACTGGGGTAGTTACTATGGTAACGCAGTGTAGGCGGGGCGATCGGCTGCCGTGACGTCATCTTCAATGCGAACCACAAAACCAAAACATCAGCCGATAGCTGTTAGCTCTCAGAGCTCACAGTTCCTCATATCTGTTCAGAAACTAGACAAAAGTTAAACAAGTACAAACCACAGACTGTGTCATGGCGAATACAGTCGCTGGTTTATTTATAGGCCGTTGTTGTGAGTGTGATGGAGCGTATACAACGTTAGCTTAGACTGATCGATCCAATCTCCATTCAGAAAACATGCATTTTAAAAGGTTTTTCGCCTGCCGTCTTGTCAGCAGACCGGTATCAGTATGTTGTTACTTCGGCATCATTTTGAAACGTGTATTACAATTAAATCACGGTAAAATATGTTCATTTTGTTGTAGTTGTAGCCCCCTTGCCAGCGATTCTCTCTGACCATTCAGCAGTCGAGAGTGTTTACGTTACTAGTTTAGCATATTCAGCCCGGTTGTTGGCCCGGTAAGAACCTCGATTATGGAGGGCCATAAAAAAGGTGAAAAAGTAGCCCTGAGCCTGAACTACCCCTGGTGGAAAAGCAAAAAAAGCGGGCCAGTAAACCGTGGAAAAAGTGCCAATAGAGGAATCGAAAATGATGCAATACATTTATTTACTGACATCTTGTGTATGTATGGTCATTAGCTTAGTAGTGGTCACAACTCTCCCTTAAAGTCACTATTTTTACGCGCTTAAAAAACTGTGACTGTTGCAAGTGGCAATTATGGCTAAATGCTAAAGCGTCACAAGTCGTGAATAGATATTAATGTCAGTTTAACAGGAATATGCATCTGAAATGTGCTAACATTAGCTTAAGCATCTTGTCTTATTAGAACAAGTAAGGCTGCAGCAGCAAATTCTTTCAAAATGAACATAGTCCCCATTTAAATTAAAGTAGAAATCTTACATTATTATGTCAAAACAGTTTATTAAAGTCCTGCCTTTAGAACATGTACTTAAGCAGAATTTAAGGCGCCCTCTGAATTTTTCCTCTAAACAAATGTTATGTTTGTATTTACACCAAGTTAGATAAATCTGGGTTCGTACGGGTGCTGGAAATCCTTGAAAATGCTTGAAATTTCATGTGGTGTTTTCAAGGTTTGAAAAGTGCTTGGATTTTGGATAAAGTGCTTGAAATTGTACTTGCTTTACTTTTATAATAAATTGCTGTCTGACTGAATAGTTCGCTTTTTCGATAAAAAAAAGAGAAAGAAGTCGGAGCGAGCTTAATTACTTTTCATAAAAAGACAGCTCCACTCCTTTTATACATATTTTGACATTTGAATCCTTCTTTTTTTCAGTTGCAGATTTTCCGTTTTCGGATTCCAAACAATTATTTTTTCAGTTTCAAATCTTGTTTTTTCAGGTTTCACCGTTTTTTCAAACTTTTGGCCCTGATGTTGCTTGGGGGGGCGGGGCTTACCAAAGAGTAGTTTTGCATCCTGAGTGACAGCCCTCCCTCTGTCATGTTGCCTTCATGGATGTAAGGTAGCGCGAGAAATATAACTCAACACTTTCTATACACAATACTCCCGTGATTGGTGGGAAACCAAACTGATACCAGCATCAAAGTTCCGTTAAGCGAGCTGTTGAGCATCGTAGTTCAGAATCAGATCAGAATCAGAAAACCTTTATTAGTCCCACAGAGGGGACATTTACGTTGTTACAGCAGAAAAGAGCCACTGACAGCTTAATGTTACATATGTTACAGTAAAAAAAAAGTTATACATTTTACAAAATACACATATTAGGCTACAGGGTTGGGTTAAGTGTTTTGCCCAAAATACCAAAAATACCTCATCTGCACTTTTCCCCATAAAAATGAATTGTAATCAATACTTTGTAGTGATCACTAATTACCTAGGTTACATAATTCACTCATGGAACTACAGGTTGGGGGTATTGTTTCCGCCCGGACATATATGTTGACGGTACCTCCGGGGTACCTACTGTGTGTGTCCCTTTCACTTTCTCTTCTCCTCTTTCCTGCAACCCGACAGCACGTCGATTTCTGCTCCCCAATAAAGAGAGATTTGCACCTCCGATACACCCCTCCGTCTCCCTTCTCTCGGCACTACATGGTGACCCTGACATAGGTCTCGCGAAGGTTCCGGGACTGTACCGAACACGGCAAAAAGCAGACTCTGCTTTTCTCGAAATGCCGGAGATTTTTGGGGACCTCCGTTGCTGCCACGTGCGCACGGACTGAGGCTCGGTGCGCCCCGCGGAATGGCTGAGGACGTCGCTCGCCATTCCCGCTTCGTCTCGGCACTGGAAGGCAGCAAGCCTTCCTGCTACGAGGAGACGATGCACGACCTGCTAGGTATGGAGGAACCCGACTTCTACCTCGTGGGGCTGTTTCTTCGGGGCATGCGGCTGCATGTCCAGGCTGCGCTAGCTAACACGGCTAGTGTTGAGCCCCACGCTTTGGCCGAAGAAGCTTGCCGGTTCTTCCTGGCCGCCCGGCGATTTACCCCAGAGGTGCTTGCCACTGCACGCTGCAGCACCTTCCCTGGTGGGGGCACGCCGCCTAGCAGAGGCTCCGGGGCCGACGACGACGACAGCGACTACCGGCCGTCGAGAGCGGCTAGCCTCAACTGCTAACGGCAGCTAGCCACGACAGCTAACGGCTAGCTGCTACCAGCGGCTAGCGACGACTGCTAGCAACGGCTGACGATGTCTAGCAGCTACCGGCGGCTATCGACATCCGACTGTTTTATTTTTATTTTTGTTTTTTGTGGTGCCGGAGAGGAGGTTCGATCATGTCTGGTCGGCCTCGCGTGGATCCTCTCGCTATTTCGCCCACCTGTTTTTGTTCGTGGACGGGACGACCATTTTTGAGCTTTTTCTGGTGTCTGAGAGGAGGTTCGACCGTGTCTGGTCGGCCTCGTGTGGACCCTCTCGCTGTTTTCACCACCTCGACGGCGGTTTCGGACGTCACACAGTGGCGCGCTTCTGGACCCCGTCTCGCCTCTTCCCTCGCCTCGGCGGTTCCGGACGTCGCCCATGCCTTCATCGGCCCGTGGGTGGCGCGCTTCGGGACCCTGCCTGGCCTCGCCTCTTCCCTCGCCTCGGCGGTTCCGGACGTCGCCCATGCCTTCATCGGCCCGTGGGTGGCGCGCTTCGGGACCCTGCCTGGCCTCACCTCTAACCGCGCTCACGGTTCGCCTCGACGGCACCCCGTCTGGCCTCTCCCTGTCCACGGCTCCTTCCTCCCGGGGACACGGCTCCTTCCTCCCGAGGACTTCGTACCCGCTGTGCCTTCGCCTGCGGCCGGGCAGCGCTCCTCCCCGCTGGGGACCACCGAGGACCACCGGGTTTTTCACGCCCGTCCCCTGGTCTCGACACAGCGACCCTGCTTTCTGCGGCCCCCTGACGACGGCCCGTTCCGGCCCGCCACCCGCCCTCCGGTGGGGATGCCCTCGCCTTCGTTGGGGCCCCTACCCTCTCCTGCGGCCCCCTTCCGACGGCCCGTTCCATGGCCCGGCCCTCGCCGGCGGCCCCGCCCTCCTCGGCCCCTGTGGTGCTTCCTCCCGACGCGAGGATTGTGTCCATGGTTGAATTCTGGGGGGCTTGTGTAGTGATCACTAATTACCTAGGTTACATAATTCACTCATGGAACTACAGGTTGGGGGTATTGTTTCCGCCCGGACATATATGTTGACGGTACCTCCGGGGTACCTACAGTGTGTGTGTCCCTTTCACTTTCTCTTCTCCTCTTTCCTGCAACCCGACAGCACGTCGATTTCTGCTCCCCAATAAAGAGAGATTTGCACCTCCGATACACCGCCTCCGTCTCCCTTCTCTCGGCACTACAACTTTTAGATTTAAATGGTTTATTGTATCATGGGTCTCTGAAACAATCAGACTTTTACCACACTGTTATCAGACTTTTAGCACTCTTTTCCCCGCAGAAACGACTTTAAACCATCAGTGTCACTATTGTGGGGATGTAGGAATGTACCTGTGTCTGGTGCGGAGCCTCCCTGCACTTTAAATCAATTGATTTGCCTTTTTTTTAATCGTATTTTCTGCTGTTAATGCACTGCTCATGTCGGGTGATGCGCTCCCTGGAGCCCTCCTGTGGGGAAACTTGGAACTGCACTTAAATCACTTGGTGCTTTTTAAGCCATTTAAAATAGTTGTTCTCACTTTTAAAATACTTTCTGTCCTAGAAATGATTTTTAATCAGTATTACCATTATTTAGGGGCTGCATGAACACGAATTTGAGCATCCCTGAACACTTTCCTCCTATTTAAACACTTTTCAGTGAGGAGCTGCAGCCTGCTTCTCTCCTTTTTCTCTGCCCCTATTTAAAACACTTTTCCTCCTATTTAAAACACTTGCTAGGTGAAATCTCTATCCCTGCTGAAAAAACCAGCTAAGACCAACAAGGCTGGTCTGGCTGGTCAACCAGCCTGACCAGCCTGACAATATTAGGCTGGATTAGTTTGCTGGTTAAGAGGGGTTTTGGACACTTTAGCTGGTCAGGATAGCTGGTTTGGTCACAGTGGTCTAGCTGGTTACCATTAGCTGGTCGGGATAGCTGGTTTAGCTGGTAAAAGCTGGTGGTCACAGTGGTCTAGCTGGTCACCATTAGCTGGTCAGAATAGCTGGTTTGGTCAAAGTGGTCTAGCTGGTTACCATTAGCTGGTCGGGATAGCTGGTTTAGCTGGTAAAAGCTGGTGGTCACAGTGGTCTAGCTGGTCAGGATAGCTGGTTTGGTCACAGTGGTCTAGCTGGTTACCATTAGCTGGTCGGGATAGCTGGTTTAGCTGGTAAAAGCTGGTGGTCACAGTGGTCTAGCTGGTCAGGTAGCTGGTTTGGTCACAGTGGTCTAGCTGGTCACCATTAGCTGGTCCGACTGGTATGATCTTGAGTAGAACTTTAACTGGGATTACTTGATGGTTAAGCTGGTCATATATGATGATGAAACACTCTCACCCAATTGCAGTAGCTCAATGAACATCTATCATTTCAGATCAGAGCACCTACCTTACCAGAAAGGTACCAGAATGTATAGAATGTCTGTAAATAAATACTCATACATCAAATGATTAGAAGCAGGAAAATAATTTATAACACACAATGAACATTAACACACATTTGAAAACATTTTCAAAACACCCATTACTTCATATTTTTAAGCAATTTCCTTCAACTGTTTCTTTCCGCTTTTCACAATCCTGTATTTTTTGTGAAATGTAGTAACCGGCCAACTTCTCCCTCTCGGTCTTCTCCACGTTTTGTGAATTCAGCCATCCTCTGAAGCACTCTTGAAAAGAGAAAGGAAAAACAGATTACATTTTAGCTTTGTGTTATGATTACTTAAATATGTGCACTGTGAGATGAAAAAGAAAAATGTATCAAGTTTAGTTTTGAACATTCACTGTGATTGGGTCTATTGTCCACGCAATACACCGTATTTAATTTTTTATTTAATATTCTGTTCTTGTAAATATCATATTCTATTATATTACATGTATATAAACTTTTATTTTGTATTTTTGTATTTTATTATATATGTTGCATTGTTGGAGGAGCTCAGGTCAGAAGAATTTCATTGACATTTCTACACTGTAGCTGCTGAGCATATGAGATAAAACCTTTGAATCTTGAATCCAACACTTTTTTCAGTGGAAAATCCTGAATTGTAGGATAGTTTGGCCATAATAATGCTTTATGATTACATTTCTAGTGAGAAGTGTATATTTTACTTTCAGAATCTTCCTCCAGTGGATGTGTAGGATCTACAGTATGATAGATATATTACTTTACACCCGGAAGTATGTATTGTCATTCTTATTGTCGATAAATTGAGGGATATACACTATATTTTATTAACACCAGTATGTACTTTATGTACCACCTCGAGTGTTTGCCTCTGCACCGGAAATAATTTAATTTTAAAGTTCAACCGCATATTATATAAACTATATCAGCGCCACACCTGCGTAACACATGGTGCCTCTTATCTGAACCATTTTTTAAGCGATTTGTAATCTATTCTTGTCGACTTGCAGCCTAAATACAAAGATAACTCCACTCTCCTACCACTGCTTACCTCTAATGAGCCTTGGTAGAACTAGTGTCCGAGTCATGGGGTCCAGAACGGACTGAAGACATGTGGAACAGAGGACAGGCATGGTTCCATGTACAGGGAACTTTTTGAACCTTTCTGCAGCGATAAATAAAGAAAACAAAGAAGACATTATTAATAATAGTAATGATGTAACAACAATAATATTAGTATAACTATTTATATAGCACTTACACAATTGCAAAGTGATTCTCACAACAAAAATAAAGAACAAAACAATATCAACAATAAAAAAACAAATGATTATAGGAATGTTAAGAGACAAAGAAATGATAAACATTCTGAGAGGCCGACTACAAAAGGTAGACTCAATGGCTCTTGATGACATCAATGAGCAGTCCCAATAGATGCTGTTGTATAAAAAGAAATAGAATAGGTCCAGATTTCTTCTATTTTGTGTTGGATGATTTGTTTTATTGATTGCTGATGGATGTATATATATAGGGTTTATTCAACAGCAGTAAAGCATTAAGTTGCTAAATTAACGTACACTGAACTGTAAAACAACTTACCACTATTTAGGAAAGGCTCTGATCAGGAGGGTTGACTAGTAGGACAGCAAAGAGGTGGTGTCATGTACAACCATTGGTAGATGTTACACCTGAAAGAAAGATAAGGAAATAAGAGAAGACAGGAGGACAAACATCCTCTTAAGTAAAAGACCAAATCATGTCAAGCTTTAACCTGAGCCTGTTTTTTCAGTCTTTACAATGCACTGTTGGAAAATACCTTCCAAAGGCTACATTCAAACTCAATACCATAAATAACTGGGTACCAAAGTGCTTTACCTGATAGAACACGTTCCACACGGAGCAGCAACCATCCGGCTCGGCCTTTTGCTGCATATCATCTCCTCCCTCTCCACTGTTTCCATTAGATCTCTACTGTCCAATAAAACTAAAATTCCCCAAAAAATCATATTAAAAAAGTTAAAAACAATAACTTGCTTTTGGCATTGAAATAGATTAGATTAGATTAGAATCTCACCTTTTTCCTGGATGTCAGGAAGGCGTTCCCTTCAAGTCTGCAACCAGTCATAGGGGTTCAAATGCAAAGCCTGAACGATGACAAGAGCGAGATTTACATTTTACAATTATATTTTTAATTCATACCAGAGCAGTGTGTACGACATGCAAAGAACAGATCAAATCCCCTGACAGACTCACACACTTTGGTGATGTCCTTATCTGATAATGTTTCATTTTTTAGCAGCAAAGTAACATTACTCAAAGTATATGTATGTTTTGCATCTCCTCAACAATGGTCTGTATCATTGAGTAGAAAAAAACTGTCCCCACAATTTCAGGTAGATTAACACACATTTGTAAGAAAAGTTTACAATGAAGCACAAAAACCCTCTTTGTATTAAGCTAGCTGCCACAGAAAGTACAGCTTAACATGCTAACCTTTGGTGGAGAGCTACAGTTAGCTAACTTCATGTTCAACACAACACCTCTAATGGCATTACATTGACGATTTTAAACAAAACGTAACTCTCTCAACTTGTAAGATAACGTTAAGTTAACTTACAACTTATAGCTGCATCACGTTTTTCAGGGGAAACACAAACTGCAGAAAACGTTAGCTGCTAACTGTTGTTAGCTAAGACAGCTAGCCTCCTAGCAAACGTAAGGTTAAGTTAACATTAACGTAACGTTGTAAGAAAGCAAAACGAACCTTCGAGAAAGCTTTTACTCTCAGACTTGGTGGAATTGTGTAGTGTTGCTTACCTCCAGAAGGACTTTTAGCGCGTTTCCCAGTAGACAGAGCTGTCAGAGCGGTGCCTCTCAGAAGAGCAGCCGCTGGGCGGAGTCACAGAAACGTTCAACTGATCTTCACTCCTCGACCGTTAGTGCCAGTCAAAACATACCGCTTTGTTTCAACCACTGCCGTCTCGCCGTTCCCCCGTGTCCCGCCCTCTCTGTCTGTCTGTGTCTATTTCAGTTTCGCTAGCAAGACTGCTGAGAGACCAGCTTCACCAGCATAGACCAGCTAAAACCAGCATAGACCAGCATGACATCCATGCTGGGCTATGCTGGTTTAGCTGACCAGGCTGGTCTTGAACCAGCAAGAACAGCCTGGCCAGCTTGTCCAGCCTGGTAAACCAACTAAACCAGCCTAAAACCAGCTAAAACCAGCTAAAACCAGCTAAAACCAGCTAAAACCAGCAACCATCTTAAGCTGGTCTATGCTGGTTTTTTCAGCAGGGATTTCAGCCCTGATTCTGGCACATCTTGTAAATTAGTTAAATTTAGCCTTGTGTTTTTATTTAAGTCGCTGTTCATTGTTTGTTATATAAAGCAGATTTAATTATATCCTATGGACGCTGATGTGTGGATGTTGTGTCCTTTTGATAACTTTGTTGAGCTTGTTTTTAGCTGCATGTCTTTTTCTATCTCACTGAACAAAGTCCCTGTATGTGAGCTGGTTCAGCTGATAAGGCTGGTTATGAATCAGAGGGAGGAGCTGTAGACAGGGAGGGAAGTTGAAAGTGAAAGTATGAAGGCAGACTGCCAGACGCCATTTTACAGCTCGCTAGGAGGAGAACAACAGGGTGAGTGTTAACATATGTATTATTTACTCTGTCAAACTGGATGTCAGAAAATAACTTATTGGTTAACAATCTGCGTCCTAGAGTCCAATGAGACTTATGCAAGTGTTGTACACTTGTATTATTTCCTGTTTTCTGATTCATCAGAGTTACATAACATGTGACAGCCCAGCGCAGTCAAAATGGAGAACGGCCTGTCTGAAGTCTGACTGATTTCATGTATTTTAACCAAGTTTATTATTAAGGTGTGTGTGTGTGTGTGTGTGTGTGTGTGTGTGTGTGTGTGTGTGTGTGTGTGTGTGTGTGTGTGTGTGTGTGTGTGTGTGTGTGTGTGTGTGTGTGTGTGTGTGTGTGTGTGTGTGTGTGTGTGTGTGTGTGTGTGTGTGTGTGTGTGTGTGTGTGTGTGTGTGTGTGTGTGTGTGTCCTCCTCTTCTCTCTCTCTCTCTCTCTCAAACTGGAGAAGATGAGTGATCTAAAAGATGAGGAAGAGGACAAATCTTCAGTCTCCAGCGGTCTGTCTCTGAAGAGTGACCGGTCTATGGGTCATCCTCCAGTCTTCAGTAATGAACCTGGACCCTCAGACACAAAGTAAGAGTTTCTACTGTAAACTGACCTGAAGAGGATTCAGTTTGTTGGTATCTGATAATCTAAACTGTTTAATGAAACCCAGTAGAGTACATTAACAAAGTTGAATTGATCTCTTGCTTCTTGTCATCATCAGAGATAGTAAATAATCTACTAGAGAAATCATCCTCACACTCTACATGTTGGACTTTGTGTTAAATTAAGCAAATAAAATGCAAATATGTAAAGCGTTTCACACTCGAATGAATTTTAACAACAGAAACCCACAATCACGACTCAACAACTCTAAAAATCTTTAATAAGGTGAACAGTCATAGATCAAAAGCTGCTCTTTAAATAAACTAATGATGTTTAAAACATGTATTTTTTCCACAGACAGAGAGCAGAGTCTACGGTCTCCATGTGGTCTCTGAAGAGTGACCGGTCTAAACAGTGGTTTCCATACTTCAGTAATGAACCTGGACCCTCAGACACAAAGTAAGAGTTTCTCCTGTAAACTGACCTGAAGAGGATCCAGTTTTGATGTAATCTAATATATTAAACTGTTCTTTAATGATATCATGTGAGCAGTTTGTAAAAGGAAACGCAGCAGAGTAAGCTAACATTATCTAAGGATATTTCAATATGCAATTATATTATCATTGTATCTGTGTATAAAATAGCAACAATGTTGATAAATACTGATTTAAAAACTTTATATATTGTCCAAAACATTATTTAACTACTTGGGCATATCTATGATATGTCTTTTTAAGATGTTTATTAATAATAGTGATAACCTGGTGAGCTGGTTGTGTTTAGCATTAGCAGATAAAACAGAGTTTTGTGAAATCACATGTAGAGTCAATGCAAAGACCAGATCCGTGCCTGGCAACACGAAGGAAGTGAAGATGTTAAATTCATGTCACCTGTTTATTCATGCAGCGTGACACATTTCATCTTGAGTGTAAAGTGTGTGACGCTCTGTTACAAAAACGTGTCAGTGTTGAGATTGTGCTCCTGTGGTCTCTGACGGTCTGAGGGGAATCAGAGAGGAGAACAGAGCTCTACAGCAGCTCATATTAAACTAGAGAATGCAATTCCTGAAGAAATTGCTAGTGAGAATGCTTTATGCTGAAAATCTGACGCTAAACTGCTATGCTGAAATGTAATGTGTAAGAAGAAAGTGAAGAATTTAGATTGAAATGATACATGAACACTGGGGGCTTGAATGTGTGATGAGAGAAGAAAAGAGAGTAAAAAGGCTTGGAAAAGCAGCAGAATATTTGAACTGTAAACCTTTGAACTAACTTGATGGTGAATGATCTGTCGCCATGCCAAGGGCATTTGATGACATCCCATAATAAGCTTAGATGCGTTGATGGCTGCATCGTTACCAAACCTGTGAAGTTTTGGGCCATTTGGAGCATTTTCACTGAAGTTATGAGAAAACCGTGTTACATTGCGGGCACTGTGTTGCCATGGCAACGGCATGTCCCGTAGATGTCTTCACGGCTGGACTGTTAGCACACATGTGAAGTTTGAGCACTTTTTGAACATTTTCATAGGAGTTATAGCGACATCGTCTTTTATGGCGAGGGATGCGTTTCCATGGAAACGGCATATGGTGAGATCTCAGATTTGGCGTAGAGCTGTTGAGGCATGGACCGGTGATATACAAGTGAAGATTGGGGGACGATCGGACCGTGTCCATTGGACTTACAGCGACATCGTGCTTCATGGCGAGTGGTCTGTCGCCATGGCTACGGCATTTGATGACACCCATAATACGCTTAGATGCGTTGATGGCTGCATCGTTACCAAACCTGTGAAGTTTTGGGCCGTTTGGAGCATTTTCACTGAAGTTATGAGAAAACCGTGTTTCATGGTGAGCCTTGTGTTGCCATGGCAACGGCATTTGAAGAAACCCCATAATTGACGTAGAGCTGTTAAGGGCTGGACCGGTGATATACAAGCGAAGTTTGGGGGACGATCGGACCGTGTCCATTGGACTTACAGCGACATCGTGCTTCATGGCGAGTGGTCTGTCGCCATGGCAACGGCATTTGATGACACCCCATAATACGCTTAGATGCGTTGATGGCTGCATCGTTACCAAACCTGTCAATGTGACATCATCGTGTTCCATGACACAGGTGTTTATATTTGAGCTAATGACGACAGCTGTGTGTCACCAATAATGTATAAAATAGGTGGAACATGTTGAAGTCAGTATGAAGTCTCCATCAGACAGAAAATAATAGGCTCAGACAGTCTGTTAAACTCCAGTGACCACGTCGTTAGCTCAAACACGAACACCTGTGTGTTATGACATCATCGTGTTCCATGACACAGGTGTTTATATTTGAGCTAACGAGGTGTGCAGGGATCATTGTTCTGAATGAGAGATAAACCTCTTACATGTGAACGCTTTGTCGAAGAACCGTAACAGATATCTGTGAAATTGCAAAACGTGAAGCATGTCAAGGAAGTTGAGTATCTGAAGTGTAATTTTTGTGTACTTTCGGGTTAAAGGGCCCATGTCATGCTTTTCCGGTTATTACCCGTCCCCTTGTGTGTTATGAAGGTTTTTATGCATGCAAACGGTGTGCAGAGTCAAAACCCTCAGAGTACACCCTGTAGCGAGTAAAACTCTAACACAGAAAATACCTCCCCAAAACGCCTCGTTGGAGATACGTCATTGTCCATTTGATTCTTCCAAATCGTTCCGGGTACGGCATGATGTCAAGCCGTACCCGGAACGAAATGGACCAATCCGTGGAGCCGTTACGTTACGTCCGCGGAGCCGTTACGTTAACCTGTTAAGCTCTGAGCCTGTTTTTCAGGTCTCAGGCTCGAAAATGACATTCCCAGAACAAATGACCATATCTTCCCTTCTAAAAGGGTTAAATTAATAATCTTTTTTCTCAGAGTAATGATAAACCTGTGAGTTGGATGTAGAAAAGTCAGAATCAATATAGATGTTTTTTATTTTAAAGAAAATTAAGATTTTACATAGTAAAAAACTGTAAATTATAGTGTCCGTCCAAAAATTATTTTTTACTTAGAGTGAAAACTACCCTTGGATGATGGGTTAGTAGACTAAAAGCTTTAGGAATCTAAAGTACAACATATAATAAGTACCCTGTATCAAGATTGATGCAAAACAAGTGACATTTGACCTTTTTAGAGAGGTTTAGCCAAAACCACTCCACCTCTGAGGTGATTTGGGTGAAAATGTTTTTTTTTCATATCTCTGGCCCCCCTTGGTCGATTTTGATGGTTGACAACTCTTTCTGACCGTTAGAGCCAATAGAATCGAAGGGGGAGTCCCCCACACACACTCATTGTGAAAACAAATGGTGGGGGCTAGGGGTGCATACCGGTTCCCGGTATTACTGAAATACCGGTTACTGGTGGCTACGGTATACCGTACCGAAATCAGATCCGGTTTTCAATACTTTTTTAAATTTTTCTTTTTAATTTTTTATAAAAGTGAGGCATAATATCCTTAAACTTGTGCCCAAACCGTCGGAATTACGATGTCAATTTCGCAGTGAAACTCCACAACCAAGTCACTTTTGAAAATCTAAAGTGTGGCTGCATATGACTGCCAGTCTGAATGGTGGGGTCTGTAACCACTGCCAGTCTGAATGGTGGGGTCTGTAACCACTGCCAGTCTGAATGGTGGGGTCTGTAACCACTGCAAGAAGTTTATTTCTGGGAAAGGTGGCAACACATCCAATCTCCAACCAATGCTGTCTCGTATGGCAACCAAGTACCTTTGTGTTCAGGGAAGCAGGTGATATCCTACGCTGTGAAAGGGCCCGTTTGGATCCAGAGAGAGCAGATATGCTCATCTTCTTGAAGATGAATGCACAAAACTGAACTGTGATGGGATTTGTTTTCTTTCATCAGGCAAATGTTGATTTTAAGGATGCTATTTGTTTTATGTGCAATGCCGAGATCTCAGGATCCTTTATGTGTTCTCTGGTCAGTCGAATCTCAGGTTGAATATTGATTATACTGGTGCTATTTTATTTTTCCATTGACAATATGTACTATTCCCGCCTGATGGTTGATATAAATGATATTGCAGAATCAGTTTTCTTCATAGAGAACGTGTTTTTCATTGTGTGTTCAGTACTAAAAGGTCCAAGTCCCCAATTGAATTTAATATTCATTTGACATGTTAACTATATAATAAGCGCTTCATGGGAGTAATTGCGGGATGATAAAATGTTTCCCTTATGCAACATGAAAGTATCACGATATGTATCGGTTGAGTATCGGTATCGTTCAGTGGTATCGGTATCGGTATCAGTATCGTAAAAAAGTCAACGATATGCATCCCTAGTGGGGGCTTCGCGCATGCAGGTTTGCACCAGAGTGAAGCGATCTCTCGCTCTGACATCTGGAAACGAAAAAGCAGTTTTATTGCTTATGGATTATCAGAAATCATTTCAAAGAGGACACAAGACACATTGGATTAACCTATGGATTAACTGCAGCATCGTTTTTTATCGTTTTAATGCCATTGAAGACCAGTTTTGACCAAGGTAAGCCATGTTAGCGTTTGTAGCTACCTAGCGCCACATGTTTTGATGTACGTTTTCGTTTATAGCGTCGCAAATGTTTATCACTGAGTGTTGAGGTGGGCACCCCCAGATTCTGTGTCTCCAGGCGATGCTAATCGATGGGTTGGCTGTGCATCTAAGATAAGTAATAAGGGAGTTATGAGTGAGTTTAGGTGCAATGATAGGTTAGCATTTCTTTGCTCGTGGCTAATTCAGAGGCTGAGTGTTAGCATTGTGGGTTTTTTTTTAGATTTTTTTTTAAAAAGATCAGTTAGCTGAGTTTCTTCCCGTTACATGGATATAAAACATTCATAGTTTATTAAATATTAAGATTCCTTAGACGTTGTTTCCTGCAAATGACGCGTTTATCCGCCCGTTACCGGGGGGCGGTGCGTAACAGGTTAAGCCCCCGCTGATTGGTTCAAATTGACCAATCCACGAACTTCCTCACACACACTCTATGTGCAGGCAGCAGCTCTGCTGATTTCTCCTCCCTGGCTGCAGGCTGATAACAGACAGTTGGGATCGCGGCGAAATTCTCTCTGCAGACCCATTCTCACAGCGTTTATCAACCTTTTCTTACTCAATATCAAGCCACACTTATTGTTTTTAATCCGGCTGTGAGTTTGTGTGTGCTCAGGATGAGTTTGGCTGTGTTTCGCTGTGTATCGCTAACAAGGAAACAACACCTCCACGGAGCTCAGCGCAATTCATAACGTCCCGACCAATCAGAGCACACTGTGCTCACAGGGAGGGTGGGGGCTGGAGCTATTGGAGCTACAACGAGTGAAATTCAGTGAATACACGTAGTTTACAGAGATGCTGTATGAGAAACTAATGTGAGTTTGGAAAATTGCACAATATAAATCTATTCTAGTAGACCTCAACAATGGAATTATGATCAGTGGAAATGGCCATGACATGGGCCCTTTAACCTGTTACGCACCGCCCCCCCGGTACCGGAGGATAAACGCGTCATTTGCAGGAAACAATGTCTAAGGAATCTTAATATTTAATAAACTATGAATGTTTTATTTCCATGTAACGGGAAGAAACTCACAAAAAACCAAAAAAAAACCCACAATGCTAACACTCAGCCTCTGAATTAGCCACGAGCGAAAAAATGCTAATAACTCATAACTCCCTTATTACTTATCCTAGATGCACAGCCAACCCATCGATTAGCATCGCCTGGAGACTAGGGATGCCAGAAACTGACCATGATCAAAATCTAAAATCGGACAGCCCTGGCGAATATTAATCGATTATTCGACCCCCCCCCCCCCGCGGGAGAGAAGAAAAAAAAGTATTTTCGCAGAGCTTGCATTTGACTTCATTTGCACTTGTCAGTTCGAAGTAGTTCCACGAGGAACTAATAAATCAATCGCACGTGTGACGGAGAGGGAGGGGGGGGGGCACAGTCTGCACTCTGCGCTGCTGGCTTCCTCCAAGTTTACAGTAAAACAAACTGGTGGTGTGATCAATGGACCAGGAAAAAAAAGATAAATATTAATAAAAAAATATATAAATAAAATCGAATTTTTTAAATAATCTTCGATTATGGAGACTGTAACGAATATTCGAATAATCGCTGGCATCCCTACTGGAGACACAGAATCGTTGGGTGCCCACCTCAACACTCAGTGATAAACATTTGCGCAGTGGCGAGCCGTGAGCTTTATACCTAAGCCCTCTGACCCCCACCAATTCCCTCGAAAAAAGAAAAAAAAAGAGTTATTACGTCACAGCGTATACTTCAGCGGAATATCAAAACAATGGCCCAGGGTGCAAAACGCATCAATGACAGCGACCCTCTACCACACAAAACAACACCTGTGAACCCAATTTGTGTTCTTTGACATTGAAAATGATATTGCATTGTGTTTGTTACTTTCGTTGCAGTTGTATGTCTTAAGTGTAATTTGGCATGCTTTTATTTTGAAGGCGAGTTCACGCTGTTGACAGGAAGTTGTTGTTGCTATGGAAACAAGAAAAGTTTCACAGCGGGCGGAACTTGTCATAAAGTCCGCGATAATAAAACCCACCCATTTAGAGGGAAGATATGATTGGTCAATTGTACTGTCATTTGACATTACTCTCTCGTTCAGTTACTATAGCGGGCCCTCTGTGAATCGCAGAGAGGGCCAGACGAGCTTCTTTCATGTAACCCTTCACATTCAACAGAGACTGAACAGGCAGATTCGAAGGATTTATTTCTTTGGAAATGTTATTTTAAATACAATTAAATCAAGTTTTTTTTCGGTAAAACTAATGAAAAATATAACAAAAATAATATTAAAAACATATATATTTAAAAAAAATATATTTTTTTTAAATGTTTTTAAATATTATTTTTAGAATATCTTAGGCCCTCACAGAGGGCCCTGACGGCTCGCCACTGCATTTGCGACTCTATAAACGAAAACGTACATCAAAACATGTGGCGCTAGGTAGCTACAAACGCTAACATGGCTTACCTTGGTCAAAACTGGTCTTCAATGGCATTAAAACGATAAAAAACGATGCTGCAGTTAATCCATAGGTTAATCCAATGTGTCTGTGTCCTCTTTGAAATGATTTCTGATAATCCATAAGCAATAAAACTGCTTTTTCGTTTCCAGATGTCAGAGCGAGAGATCGCTTCACTCTGGTGCAAACCTGCATGCGCGAAGCCCCCACCATTTGTTTTCACAACGAGTGTGTGTGGGGGCATCCCCCTTCGATTCTATTGGCTCTAACGGTCAGAAAGAGTTGTCAACCATCAAAATCAACCAAGGGGGGCCAGAGATATGAAAAAAAAACATTTTCACCCAAATCACCTCAGAGGTGGAGTGGTTTTGGCTAAACCTCTCTAAAATGGTCAAATGTCACTTGTTTTGCATCAATCTTGATACAGGGTACTTATTATATGTTGTACTTTGGATTCCTAAAGCTTTTAGTCTACTAACCCATCATCCAAGGGTAATTTTCACTCTAAGTAAAAAATAATTTTTGGACGGACACTATAATTTACAGTTTTTTACTATGTAAAATCTGAATTTTCTTTAAAAAAAAAAACATCTATATTGATTCTGACTTTTCTACATCCAACTCACAGGTTTATCATTACTTTGAGAAAAAAGATTATTAATTTAACCCTTTTAGAAGGAAGATATGGTCATTTGTTCTGGGAATGTCATTTTTGAGCCTGAGACCTGAAAAACAGGCTCAGAGCTTAACAGGTTAATAATGTGGCCTTTTTGGCAGTTTAACTAAAGGTTTGCAGCTGCTACCGTGAGGAAATATCAGCCTGAAATTACAATGGGCTTTAATGGAGGCATGTTGAACGTTTTTGTCACTTCATGCCCTCAAGAGGCCTTTTGTTTAATTATTTTTGCTTAATTATTTGTCATTTTTCAAGCTACGAGATGTTTTCCTACGTTTGTCATGAAAAATGATGTCTCAGGAATGTAGGGTTTGGGAATTATGGCAGTTTTAAAAAAAAATATGAAGGCAAATTTCAAGATTTCCTCCACTCTAGCTGTGACATCACGCACTCTAGTTAATGTTAAAATTAGGGCTGTCAAGTTAACGCGTTAATAACGCAAAAAAAAATTAACGCCACTAATTATTTTAACGCGATTAACGCATGTGTATTTTTTGTCCTCGCCGCCCGTAGTTTCAGAGCGCATCGAGTTTTAAAACACCATCTACAAGCTGATGCTGACAGCCCCGCTCCTGCTGCCCGCTTGTGGCAGACCACACTTCCACACTCACCGGCAGCCCCGGACTGGCCATCGGGAGGACCGGGAGGGAGTGTGTATGTGTGGCGCGACTCGCGCGAGCGAGGCACACCTTACGTGTTGTTGTTGTTAGCATCTGGTGCTAGCTAGCCGCGCTAATGGATATAAGGAGCTGTTTCAAGGACATTTCGCCGACAACTGCGCCGAGCACTTGACTTTATGCAGGTAGCCAGACAGTGGGAAAAGTCAGCTCACTCAGCACGGATAGTACGCGCTACATGATTGCAGCGTCCAGGCAGCACACGTTCGAGCATATATGCCTTGAGCGGCACATAGCTCAACACACACACACACACACACACACACACACACACACACACACACACACACACACACACACACACACACACACACACACACACACACACCACACACACCACACACACACACACTCACACACACACAATTATTGTATGAGAGAGGTTCCAGGTTGAATTGAGGCGAATATTTGTAATGTTCAGAGGTTGTGTGTGTTTAATATTCATGAAAATATTTGTCATTGTTCAAATGATAATAAACAAACATATAAAGCATATTTGTCCACTCATATGTTGATAAGAGTATTAAAAACTTGAAAAATATCCCTCTAAGGTACATTTAGAACAGATAAAAAATGTGCGATTAATTTGCGATTAATCGCGATTAACTATGGACAATCATGCGATTAATCGCGATTAAATATTTTAATCGACTGACAGCCCTAGTTAAAATCTGAAGAAAACCTCTTTACCAAGGTCTGAACAATGTTTAATATCTCTAAAAGTAAGAATCAGATTTAAAAGTTGTGTTACACGAATAATGTCAGAAAGATGTGTAACATTTTAAAGCTGGAATGAGGTTTCTGAGTGAAAGTATGAATGAACAGTTAGCAATTGAATTCGCATGAAGATTTGTTGAAGTCTGAAGAATTTCTCCATTGACTTCAATGGTTAAAAATGTGATGTATTATGGGATGTATCTCTGGAATTATGAAAGTTATGAATGATAAAAGTAATAGCCATCGATTCCCGACAGAGCTGAACGTTTTGATGTTTGAACGGAGTTTCTGCTATGTTGAATGTGGGAGGAGAAGACGGACAAAATAATTGGATGGAATAATAAGAAGAATTTGTCCGTAGCATAACATATAGTGGGAATGCTGTATCAGCATTCCCACTATAGCCTACTTATGACTTCATGAAGTTACTCTGAGTGTTGATGGAGCAGCTAATGTTAGCCTAGCTTTAATCAAACCATCTTTCAGAAAAAAAATTTAAAAATGTTATGCTCATTGTGTTGGAGACAGACCTGAAAGCATTAACTCAGGCTTTTTACAAATCAGTATCATTCTGTTGTTATTTAGGCATCCTTTCCATATGTTTATTCTATGAATTCACAGCAGATTCTATGCAAGTTGGGTTTATAGTGCACCAGGTTAATACAGCTGTGTGTGTAGATACAGGGAACATGTGCTCCTCTGGGTGATGAATCCAGACAGGATGCTCTCTGGTTTTATGATCATGTGAATTGTAAGCTATCTACCTGATCACAAGGGTATATATTATATAGACCTTTTTTTAAATATCAAACTAGAATGTGCCCCCTTGTTGTACCTTTGGTGAGAATCAGCCCCTCTGAAGTAAAGTGCTATAAAGGATGTGTTCCTCTCCACAGAGGGAAGAGGAAGAGTGGTGTTCCTGTGGAGGAGCAGCTGTCCAGCTGTGCTCTGTGTCAGGACGTCCTGAAGGATCCAGTCTCTACCAGCTGTGGACACTGGTTCTGCAGACAGTGCATCACCTCATACTGGGAGCAGCGACCTCCATCAGGAGACCCCTCCTGTCCCCAGTGTGGAGAAAGATCCAGAACCAGAGCTGGCCTGCAGACAGCCAGTCAGACCAGCTCTGTACGAGGTAAGAGGCCGAACTCATGCAGCGTCTTATTCCTCTTCCTGGTTCATTTGTTTTTTTATTAGGTATTCTGTTGAAGAACATAGACATTAAAATGTTTATAAAACATTTAAACTCAGTCTGTTTTTATTAGTTTTATTGTTATATTCTCAAAAGCATTTTCTGATTCTCTCCTGTTTCCTTCTCTTCAGCAGATAGTGGTCTGCAGGAGGTTTTAGATGAACATAGGCTCAGTCTGAGGAGGAGATGTGAACGTGTGACTGAAGGAACTGATCAAAGTGAAACCCTCCTCAACAGGATCTTCACTGAGCTCTACATCACACAAGGCCAGAGTGAAGAGGTTAATACCCAACATGAGGTGAGGCAGCTGGAGACAGCTTCCAAGAAAGAGACCCTCCATGACACTCCAATCAAGTGCCAGGACATCTTTAAAGCCTCACCTGACCAACAGACTCTCATCAGAGCGGTCCTGACCAACGGAGTCGCTGGAGTTGGAAAAACCTTCTCAGTGCAGAAGTTCACTCTGGACTGGGCCGAGGGTTTGGAAAACCAAGATGTCAGTCTGGTGATCCCGCTCTCCTTCAGGGAGCTGAACCTGATCAAAGGTGAGCAGTACAGTCTTCTCAGGCTGCTCCATGTTTTCCATCCAACCTTACAGAAGGTCACAGCAGAGCAGCTGGCTGTCTGCAAAGTGCTGCTCATCTTTGACGGCCTGGATGAAAGCAGACTTTCTCTGGACTTCAGAAACAATGAGGTTGTGTCTGATGTCTCTCAGCAGTCCTCAGTCAACGTGCTGCTGACAAACCTCATCAGGGGGAAGCTGCTTCCCTCGGCTCTCGTCTGGATAACTTCCAGACCTGCAGCGGCCAATCAGATCCCTCCTGAGTGTGTGGACAGGGTAACAGAAGTACGAGGCTTCACTGACGCCCAGAAGGAGGAGTACTTCAGGAGGAGATCGAGTGATGAAGACCTGTCCAGCAGAATCATCTCTCACATCAAGAGCTCCAGGAGCCTCCACATCATGTGTCTGATCCCAGTCTTCTGCTGGATCACTGCTGCAGTTCTGGACCACATGTTGACTACAGACCAGAGAGGAGAGCTGCCCCAGACCCTCACTGACATGTACTCACACTTCCTGCTGGTCCAGACCAAGAGGAAGAAGCAGAAGTATGAAGAGGGACATGAGACGAGTCCACAGCAGCTGACGGAGGCTGACAGGGAGGTTCTTCTGAAGCTGGGGAGGCTGGCGTTTGAACATCTGGAGAAAGGAGACATCATGTTCTACCAAGAAGACCTGCAGCGCTGTGGTCTTGGTGTCACCGAGGCCTTGGTGCACTCAGGAGTTTGTACAGAGATCTTCAAAAGAGAGAGAGTGATCTTCAGAAAACAGTCTACTGCTTTGTTCATCTGAGCATTCAGGAGTTTCTGGCTGCAGTCTACATGTTGCACTGTTACACCAACAGAGACACAGAGGTACTGAAGGACTTCCTGAAGAAGACTGGCCCTATGAGAACAGTAACAGCAGTGATCAGGATTACCCATCCCTGGATGTCTTCCTAAAGGGAGCCATGGCGAAATCCCTCAGAAGTGAAAATGGCCACCTGGACCTGTTTGTCCGCTTTCTCCACGGCCTCTCTCTGGAGTCCAACCAGAGACTGTTAGGAGGCCTGCTGGGTCGCACAGACAACAGTCCAAAATCATCCAGAGACTCTTCAAGGCCTGCTGGGTCGCACAGACAACGTCCAAAATCATCCAGAGAGCCATCAGCAACCTGAAGGAGATGAACAGTGATATCTCTCCTGACAGGACCATCAACATCTTCCACTGTCTGACAGAGATGAAGGACCTCAGTACATCAGGAGATCACAGAGTTCCTGAAGTCAGAGAACAGATCAGAGAAGAACTCTCTGTGATCCACTGCTCTGCTCTGGCCTACATGCTGCAGATGTCAGAGGAGGTTCTGGATGAGTTGGACCTGAGAAGTACAACACATCATGAGGGAAACAGAGACTGATTCCAGCTGTGAGGAACTGCAGGAAGGCCAAGTAAGTCCAGATGTGATTAACTTTATAAACTAATGTGGATCAGAAGTTTAATTATTCAAATAAACACTATAACATTTCTGCTGTTTAAATACTGAGAGCAAAATAAACCAACACTGTTCTTCTATTTATTTATAATAATAGTTAAACTGAAGCGTTTCTCTCTTCATATTGAGTGATGGAGGCGACATGTCAAACACATGAAGGACTAGAGGTTTCTCAGCATGTGATCACACCACACAGCAGGACTTACAGTTATCAGTTATTATTACTTTCTAGTAGTTTCTTTATCATTAAACACACACACGTTTTTATCACAATGTGTTAGAGTTTAAAATAAGATCTATATCATATCCCACCAATACCAGAGTTATGTCTTAATACTCATATAGTGAGAACATCTGATGGTATTCAGTTTAAAATATTGAAACTTTATTGGTTTGTTAACTGTGTTTGTGTGCACAATACATTTCCAGATGCTCAGAGAAGCCAAAACATCCATCATTCACATCAAATATTAATTAACATTTAAATATGTACATCTCTAATATTGTCAAGTGATTTATTTAATTTCTGTTTCTATGGTAACAGTCAGTGACAGCAGAGAGACTGACAACACATTACACTCTATTATCATATATTATTATATATAAAATGGACTAACAGCAAATCTCAATCAGAACATATGTCAAATATGTTTCATCAAATGCTTGAGGTCATTATGTTTCCTCTTTTTTAACACATGTTGTAATATATGTGTTATTATAGACTTACTGCTGTGGACTCTCAGAGACTCACTGTGAAGTCGTGGCCTCAGCTCTGAAGTCTGACCCTCCCATCTGAGAGATCTGGACCTGATCAACATCTGAAGGATTCAGGAGTGGAGCTGCTGAGTTCTGGACTAAAGAGTCCAAACTGCAGACTGGAGGCTCTCAGGTCAGTTCACTGACTGAACTTCATCTGTTTGTTTATCATTTTCTGAATTTGAAAAAAATACATTAAATTATTTTTCCATTTTTGCTAATGACTGAATATTGATCAGAATAACAAAGAGAAGGTGAATGTGTGAGGGAGAGTGTTTGAGCTTCCACAGACTCACTCTGTGCTCCATGAGTCAGTGGAGATGCTGTCAGTACTGATGAGCTGTGAGGGAGATGAAGGAGTTGTTAAACATCTGATCAAAGTTAAAGTTCCAGATTATCAATGGATTGTTTCTACATCATCTCTGAGTTAAAGGTCTCCTATCATGCAAAAGTCACTTTCTGATGTCTTTTCTACATCACCATGTGTCCCCGGTGTCAGGAGACTCACAAAGTGTCAGGAAACAAAACCCTCTCTCTTTCCTCCGTACCCACATCTCTAAAAACGGGGGAACAACGGAGCTGATCCAGATTTGCTGCGTCATGACGGCATTACTAAAATGTGGGCGGGCTTTACACCAACGGGCCAATCAGAAACGTTGCTGTCAGAAACAATGAGACGTGTTCTGGAAGTAATATGGTCTGTGTTTACATTAGCATGCTAACACTCAGAGCTAACCTGTACTGGAGAGAGCATGTGTGAAGAAGCAGGAAATAAAAGGAACTCACCTTGTGGTAAACCTGAGAGAGAGAAAGAGTTTGAGCTCCATACTGTTTCAGAGATATCCTTGATGTGGTTTGGAACATGATATGGAGTTTAATCACGGCAGCATTTAGCTGAGTTTCTGCTGGTAGAATTCTGATCAGGCATTAGCTCCACCTCCTTTTTTTTTTTCAAGCTAAGGACCCGAACCTGCTCTTCTCTAACAGCTGGAACAGAGGGATATGGGATTTCTAAAATGCATGATCTGTTTGGTATTTTGAGCAAAACACATCATAGACATGTTTTTATATATTTGTATATATCTGAGACCCATAATATGCCTAAAAATAGCATGATAGGAGACCTTTAAAACCCTGTTTAACTCTGAACAGATTATTAAACCTGGAGTTATTTCAAACAGGAACATTGTTTTCTAAAGTTACATCATGTTTTCTTTATTCAGACTGAGGCTGCAGTTTGTCAGAGATCAGCTGTTCTGCTCTGATCTCAGCTCTGAAGTCCAACATCCATCTGAGAGATCTGGACCTGAGAACGCTCTGAAGGATTCAGGAGTGGAGCTGCTGAGAGATCTTCTGGAGAGTCCAGACTGCAGACTGGAGACTCTCAGGTCAGTTCACTGACTCTCTGTTACTGCTGGAGATCTCATCTATTCTTACTAATTAACTTACATCCATTAAGTTGTAAATGTTCTTTTATTCATACTTTCATTTGTAGGTACTAAAGTAAGAACTGCAGAGATAAATGTTGACTGATTCTTAAAGGAACTGTAATAGATGTTAGTTGTAAAAGTAAATCTATGTTTTTAATATTTAGTAAACGATAACGTCTGAATAAAGTTCATCTGAAGTAATATTAGTTTTACAGGATAAAGTTGACTTTCTGAAGAAGACATGTTTTTGTTCCCATTCATTTCAATGTTGAGTAACACATCTGATTATAAACTGATTTGTATCCTCATCATGTTTTCTTTATTCAGACTGAGGAGCTGCAGTTTGTCAGAGATCAGCTGTTCTGCTCTGGCCTCAGCTCTGAAGTCCAACATCCATCTGAGAGATCTGGACCTGAGGACAACGATCTGCAGGATTCAGAGAAGCTGCTGAGAGATCTTCTGGAGAGTCCAGACTGCAGACTGGAGACTCTCAGGTCAGTAAGGGGTCTCTGCTGGTTCAGCAGTATTGTATGAACCACAGGGAGGTGTTTCTCTCACTGGGGAAACAGATCAGTGATGTTACCCACTGACTGCAGGCTCTTTCATTCTTCCATCAACTATAGAAGGCCAGCTGAACATGCAAAGCCACACTTTAGTAATCAACTCTCTAACAGACATATGGGGTTTTACAGAAGAGTGGGAAAGGTAGTCTGTTCTTATGGGATGTTTTTAGTTTCTAGCCCAGGGGTGTCCAAACTGCGGCCCGGGGGCCAAATGCGGCCCTCGGAATCGGCCCTCAGCAAATTCTGAAAGTATAATGAAATATGGCCCACAATGAAACTTGTGCTTGTCTTGTATTGTATTGTACTTCTTAAATATATATGTACACATATATTACACAGTAGTATTCATGTGTTAATAAGCCCACCTTTAAAATAAATTCAGTCAATTAAAGCTGAAAACATTTCTAACAAATCTAACTTGATAAGAAAAAAGCCCAATAACTTATTGTTATAACAAGCGTGAAATAAACCCTTCATATTTCCTGTAATTATAATCAATCTGAAGCTCCTGTTTAAGGAATGAGCTGCTGACAGAATAAAGTAAACCCTCTGGAGAGCTGTTTTGTTTCTTAAAGCATCTTCAAGTAACAAGCATCCTTTACCTTCATTTGATTGAGTTTCCTGACTTATAACTGAACTATGAGGCAACATACCTCTAGAGAGCGGCCCAGACCTTTATATATTTTCTGTATGTGGCCCTCGGTGAAAAAGGTTTGGACCCCCCTGTTCTAGACCAATGACTGGTTACTTCCTGTCATGCAGCTGAGAGCTGTGGCAGGCAGTCGTAGTGTTTGCAGAGAAGATATGATGGGATGTAAAGCATGAGATCAGGACTCTGAAGCTGACTCAAAGAACTAACACTTATTTTAAACTGGATCTAAACTGTTGGATTGTGTTCATCTCTACAGGATCAATGGATGAGAGCCGATCAGAGCCACGATCCAGAAGACCTGTGAGTACTGAAACCATATCCTCCATTCATCAAGATAGAAACTCTTTAATGGAGCGTGACCTCAGAGGAAAACAACACTCTTCTTTCTCTCTTCATCATTCTCTGTTTCTCTTGTTTTATATCATCATTATTCTCTCTCTCTCTCCTTCTCCTCTCAGGTGACAGGAAGTGAAGACACACAGAAAGGTGAGAGGTCGTACCGTGTGAAGTTTATTTATTGAGGTTTCAACACGTTTTTCTGGTGTTCCAGACAAATCTGTAAGCTCAGGTTTTTTTGTTCTCAGTTTATTCATCACGGGGCGAGTTTGAGACGTGAAGAGGAGCGTGGAGGCATTTTGGAAAATAAAGAAGAAGGCTGCAGCTGATGAGAGACTTCCTGTTAGCTCTCCTCAATATAAATGAACAAAAACAATCAATTGTACTTAAAGCTTTTCTTAAGAAGAAAGATGTGTTGCACATACACCTGCTGCTACCTACCACCACCTCCCACCCATCCCGGCACCAAAGAGGAGACTCCATCGACCCCAGATACCCCAACTCACTCTTCTTCAGGTTAGCTTGGAGCCCCGCCTTTACCTGCCCCAACATCTCACTTTGAACGATGTAGTCATCCGGATATCTGCATACTGAGAGTGGGACGCAGGACCCGGTCAATGAGCTGCTGGAAGGGGGTCCACTGGACTGGAGGGGCGCTTGGATCTGGTGATGCCTTGCTCTTCTGAAAGGGGAGGACACCTATCTGCCATAGTTTCTCCACCTGACGACTGAGTTCGGAATTGGAATTTTGAGGGGAATTCTAACTGATCATTCTGAAGAGCTGCCTCTTAATGTGTCAGGCTATAGGTTGTGGATGTTAGCACCTTCGATCCATGAGGAAATCCCTCTGGATTATGTCGGAATTCAAACTGATCATTTTGAGGAACTGACCTCTGAATGTGTCAGGCCATAGAGTGTGGATGTTAACCCCGGCGATCTGTGAGGAAATTCCTTGGATTTTGTCGGAAGACTTTAATGTCTAAACTATGAATTAAGGTTTTAGATTAGAAAATGACCACCGCATGATATGTTTAGTATGATTGTAATGTTGTAACGAGAGAAGTAAAAACCCTGTATACGTGTGGACCAATTTTTCTTCAAATAAAACTGATCCCACCTTTTGGAATGGGACAACTTAAAAGACATCTGCGCTCTCCCTCCTGCTTAAAGGTAAGTTTGCACACTGCCACACTCACACTTAGGTAGGGCCACACCTCATTACTGATATCAAAATCCTTCGGGATCGCTTAACCTGTTACGCACGGCCCCCCCGGTACCGGGCGGATAAACGCGTCATTTGCAGGAAACAACGTCTAAGGAATCTTAATATTTAATAAACTATGAATGTTTTATATCCATGTAACGGGAAGAAACTCAGCTAACTGATCTTTTTAATTTTTTTTCTCCAAAAAACCCCACAATGCTAACACTCAGCCTCTGAATTAGCCACGAGCGAAAAATGTAACCTAAAACGGCACTTAAACTCACAATAACTCCCTTATTACTTATCCTAGATGCACAGCCAACCACTCGTTTTGGGCTCCTGGAGACACAGAATCGTTTGGTGCCCACCTCAACACTCAGTGAAAACATTTGCGACGCTATAACGAAAGCGTACATCATAACATGTGGAGCTAGGTAGCTAGAAACGCTAACATGGCTTACCTTGGTCAAAACTGGTCTTCAATGGCATTAAAACGATAAAAAAACGATGCTGCAGTTAATCCATAGGTTAATCCAATGTGTCCGTGTCCTCTTTGAATTATTTCTGATAATCCATAAGCAATAAAACTGCTTTTTCGTTTCCAAATGCCAGAGCTAGAGATAGGTCCACTCTGCTGCATATTTACATGCGCGCAGCCCCCACCTTTTCTCTTCACAACGGGTGTGTGTGGGGGCCTCCCCCTTCGATTCTATTGGCTCTAATGGTCAGAAAGAGGTGTCAACCATCAAATCGACCAAGGGGGCCAGAGATGGAAAAAAAAAACATTTTCACCCAAATCACCTCAGAGGTGGGGTGGTTTTGGCTAAACCTCTCTAAAAAGGTCAAATGTCACTTGTTTTGCATCAATCTTGATACAGGGTACTTATTATATGTTGTACTTTGGATTCCTAAAGCTTTTAGTCTACTAACCCATCATCCAAGGGTAGTTTTCACTATCTGTAACAAATAATTTTTGGACGGACACTATAATTTACAGTTTTTATGTAAAATCTGAATTTTCTTTAAAATAAAAAACATCTATATTGATTCTGACACTTCCAACTCACAGATGTAACCTTGCTTTGATAAAAGAAATTATTCATATAATCCTTTTAGAAGTTAACTTGTAGTCATTTGTTTTGGGCATGTCATTTTCGAGCCTGAAACATGAAAAACAGACTTGGTGCTTAACAGGCTAAACAGATTTAGCGGGTCGTCTGAATTGAAACAGCAGTTAATTGAACCTGGTTCTTCAGGAGTTATAGAGGTGAGATCTTGCTGACGTTGGTGGATCTGAGCCAAGCAGCAAACTTACATAGACTCAATAACTTCTGTTAGGTCAATTAGTAGGTCTGAGTAATTTGCCGGAATAAATTATCAGCCTCCCGACTCCCAACAAAGGGGAGGACACCTATTTGCCATAGTTTTTCCACCTGACGACTGAGTTCGGCATCGGGGGTTCAAGTTGGGGTGAAGAGAATCTGGGGGGCATCCGATGGCTCCTGAATAGGGAGGCCCTTGGAGTGTCCAACCTAATGATAATAATAATAATGCATTTTATTTGTAAAGCACCTTTCATTGCTAAAAGTAATCTCAAAGTGCTACAAGGGGCATAATATTTTTTTTTTTTTTAAAGAAACACAAGTTTAATAAAAGGCTTTAAAAAAAAAAAGTTTTTTAGGCCCTTCTTAAAGGAGTCAGTGGTCTGTGGAGTCCTCAGTTTGTCTGGGAGGGAATTCCACAGGTGAACAGAAAGCCCCCCCATGGTGCGGAGTTTGGTCCTGGGGGGGGAAGCAGATGGTTGGTTGTAGAATGGAGGTTGCGTGTGGAGGTTTGTGAGGAGAGTAGTTCCTTGAGGTATGAAGGAGCGTTCCCGTGGATGCACTGATGGGTGAGGAGTGAGATCTTGTATTTGAACCTAGCTGGAGGGCTATTGGTGCCCCCTGTGGACCCAAAGAGACTCTTTTGGTTGGGGTAATGAGGTGAAAGTTATCTGCACCTATTAGTAGGAGAGGCTGCACTTTGGAAAAGAGGGAAGGGGAAGGCCTTGTAGGCGGAGATAGTGTTTCTTGAGTTCATCCACAGGATAACTCTAGTCCACAAGTGAAAGTCTGTCAGAGGTGAATGTGTCTTTGAGGAGGAATGTTTTCTTGGGATTGAAAGAGGGTGATATCTCAAAGGTCACTGAGGCTCCATTTCAGAATAATATATATGATATGTTTTATAATGATTGATCATTAAAGTGTTCTCAAAGCTGGTAAAGGTGCAGCTAGTTTGAATGACTTTGTATACTGCAGGGTAGCTTGTGAATTTACTCCAGGTGGAACTAAAGTCTGATTTAACACTTGATTATATTTCACATCATTCATCTGTAAAGTAACTAAAGATTAAATACATGTAGTGGAGTCAAAGTACACCATGTACCTCTGAACTGTAGTGGAGTAGAAGTAGTACACAGTTGCATAAAAAGAAAACTAAGCTTCATCTCCAAGCCCAATGGCCTTGGAAGAGCTGCTAAGGAAAAGGAAAGACATCTGGAGACTTTGGAGAGACAGCTAACGGACAAACTCAAGGAACTGAAAGACACTCCCTAATAGGCCGTATGCTGTTTAGCCTGACCTTGAATGATTCAGTGCAGTGTTCTGTGCAGGTTTTCTGTTTGCTTTTTCAACTCAAGGAGCTCAAAGACTGATTGAAAGTTGATTTGATTTGCATAATTTCTGATTGCTGATTCAATGTGAAGGAAAATTCACTTTGAGTTGATACAGTATATGTGTGCATATAATGCACCCTTTGGCCTAACCTGGGAGAGCCTTATGTTTTCTGCCAACCTAAGGACCTCCAACATGTTAATAAGAATGTATACTCATTTTGAAATATACACTTTGTTTTCTTTTTCTTTAATTTATCATCCTCGTGTAGAATGCTATCACGAAACACACATTTGGTTGTTTATAGCATAAAGAACATCTGATTTAATGTGAGGTAGGGAAATAATTATTTGAAGATAAGTATGTGTATATAAATATGTAATTTACAACAGCTGTAAGATGCTTGATAAGCTTCAAATGCACCCTTGAAAATGCTTGAATTTGACTTTGGAAAAGGTGTAAGAACCCTGATAAATGCATTTCCCTTCTCATAAAATATTTGCATTTGTTGTAAAACAACATTGTTCACATCCTTGTCAAAGTTTATGGATGTCTTTTCTTTGAATGCAAAAATGAGGATGACAGGAAATGACTTTGTAAATCAAGCTTGTTTATCACACACCTCTCTAAAGTGCGTATGTTTCCCTCCAAATCGGGTGGAGTGAGAAGGAGCATTAACCTCTTTGTGATGTAAATGGTTTTTTTAAACGGGGGTTCAGTTCCAGGTCTGAAAGCCAAGACAATTTGGGGAATGGGAGATTTTCACATGAACCCCCAACACAACACTGATGTGCCTGATCTCACACCACAAACACATTCAGGCTCAACAAAAGCTCCGTGAACCGTGTAGATAAACATTGTCAGAAAGTCACAATGTTCTGACCTTTGCCCTCCTGATGCTGAATGCTGTTTTTGTCAATCTGAACCGAGACTTTGCTGTGAAATACACGTGTTGTTCAACAGAAATACCTTCAGAGTTTCAGTATCGGGGATTGTCTATGTTATTTCCCCATGGATAGATATTATACATTTATGTGTATTTTCGTCCCTAGGGGCTTGTTATCCTTTTTTTTGTGCGATTATACAAAAGCTTTGATAGAAACGCGGGGATTCATTTTCTGTGTATAATCTCAATCGTTATTGTTTTACTTCCTTAACAGGTGGAAAATTATACATACAATTGTTTTATTATCCATGAAACGGGTAGAAAAAAAACGGGTTTGTCAGGACATTATTTCTTATTGACATTTTTATGCCATCTTAGATATGGTTGAAAAAAAGGATGCTGAAGTGCAACACTACCCTTTATTTTAAATGGGACTCAAGATAGATAGGTGCAAAGAAAAATACATTTCTATTACAGACTGTAATGATACATAACTTTTTTACTGAAATACATACCATACATCATTTGCGTGTAAAGGGCATGGAGAAATGTAAACTACCTGGATAAAAAAAATCATGAATCTAAGAAGGACCCTGGAAGAAAAAACCTGCAGAAAAACAAGCACCTTGCAAAGATGATCCTGGCACACACTTAAAGGTGGGGTAGGTAATTTTGGAGAAACCAGCTCGAGTGCGCTAGAATTTGAAAATACACAACCGGAAAAAATCTGCTTACAGAGCCCCTCCTCCAACACACAGGAACGCACACATGACCAATGAGGGCACGAGATAATGTGCGCACGAGATGGAAGGCTGACGGGCAGGTAGGCCATCCAGTTATTTTAGCCGGGCCGGCTCAGATGATTGGTCGTGCTTTTTACAGCGCCACGGCTTCCACAGATGACATTTTTTTATGTATTTATTGTCAAAGCATTTAATATATTCATTGCTATCAGGATGTTAAGAGCATTCCATGGAATATAACAAAAAGTGTTTCTGAAATAAATTACATACCCCACCTTTAAACAAACTAAATATGTAATAATACTAATACAAATTGTTTTAGATTATGAATTAATCAAGATTAAAAAAAATATTTCACCAGATTGTTTTTCTCAATTGCTGTTAAGGGCTTCCATACTAGCAGTTTTATGCACTGTATGATTGTCAAATGAATCTTATTTAGCAGCAAAACAAAGCCTGTTCAACAATCACATATGGGTGTCTATACTTCTGGCTATTTGTCATGTCTGTACAAAGTGTTTTCATGGCAGCACTTCAACTGATGACTTGTTTTTCTCAGAATCCTCAAAGCTCCCAGGATCCTGCTTCTGCTGCCATCTAGTGTTGAACATGTGTCAGTAAAGCTATAAATGTACCTTTCACACTCGCAGGGGTGTCAAACTCAATAGTCTAGCTGCAGCAAGTCCTCAAAAAAGGCTTTAGTTTTCGAGATACCCCTACCCGAGGTAGAACAAAACACAACAATGATTGTTCTTATCTTTAGGGTCTCCATTAATGAAATTGATTTTTGGGAAATATTATTTTTTGGGGGAAAACATTTTTTTTGGTTGTTCTTTAGAAATACTCCAATCCCTGAAAAGGAGCCAAATTAGACCAGGCCAAATATGGGAAAGGTGACAAGAAAGCCCATAACTTGAGAAGGATCACTCTTCAGATTTGCTGAGGTATGAACCAGGTGGCTGTCCTACATCACCAAATAGTCAGACAATGATTTACCTAAACAAATACTGTTTAGGTATTAGTTCTATATTGCAAGCCTCTAAAACAGGGGTGCCCACACTTCTTCAGCTTGGGAGCAATTTTTTTCAGAATTTCTTCTTCCACTTTATCCACATTGCTATCATTTTCTTTAAGACGTTTCAGCTCATTAACCTTCTTGGTGAGCTGGCCCAGCTTCGCTCTCCTTAATCCATTTAGCCTGTGGAGCCTCTCCTCTTTTGCCTTATCCGTGGGCTTTGGCTCCCTCTTGTGGCTCCTTTCGGTTAGTTCATCCATGGCTCTTTCAAATTAAACTTAATACAGTGCTTAACCCTCTGGTATCATTCGATTGGACTACGCAAATTAGTCATTCGAGACAAAAATGTCCACTGCAAAAGACTTTGATAAAAACATTATATTAAAAGGTTTTTTTCACTACTTTTTTGGGTTCAATCTTTAAAGCAACTTCCGCCCTAATAGAAAATACCAAGAATGTAATCATTTTCAGGATTTTAAACCTTTAAATGCCATTTTGAATACATGAAACCGCTGTGACACAACAAGTAGTTTGTACAGAATAGGAAAGACATGTCTACCTGTCTACCAGCATGTCATGCATAACTGCATCAACAACAGATGCAGCCTCTGAAAATCTGCAGCCAACAGAGGATGCATTTCAACAACATGTGCAAAGAGCAATGTTTCAGACAGCGATATGGTGTCACAGCCCGAACCCAAACCTTGTTACGGAGTCCTATTGGCAAGGGGTGGATTGTCAGAGATGGGGCCATTCAAACAGTGCTATTTACAAAAACCCCAGCACCTACAGAAGTGAGGGACATTACTCACTTGTATTGCAAAGATGCAAAGTGTGGAGAGAGTGGAAAGTGCCAGTGCCTCTCTGTTGGCCTTCCCTGTACGGAGTTCTGCAGCTGCTGTGCAGGATGTCAAAATGTGTTCCCTAACGTTTCTGAGGAACCTGACATTTAACATTCTATTCTAGCATCTATATACTTGACCTCTCACAGAATGATTTGAGGATTTGTATACTGTACTTTGAATTAAGGTTCCAGTTTCAATAGAGTGGCGAAGTCCCTCCCCTTCCGGTGGACCTCCATGGGACCTTATTTCGGAAAAATTATGTATTGAAGTCAATGGAGAGAGAAAGATTATCTTTCGATCCCGTTTGAATTGTGCCACAAATTACACATATGATGTTTGTCAATTTAAAAGATAATTTTGCAAGTCAAAACAAATAAAATGTGTCGTAAAACTGTGAAGTAACACATTGTTTGTGTGAAACGCTCAATGAACTACATCTCTGGTCTCACAGAACAACACACGTCACCAAGATGGCCGTCACTACTGTCAACAAAACGATTGACTACCCTCACTATCACCACAATGAAACACGTCCAGAAGAATGTCATGCAAAGCTGCCTGCCTGCCTTCCTTTGATTCTCTCTGAACTGCCTGATCTTTTTAATGTTTAATGGTTTAATGTCAACCATTTGTGCAGATAGCATGAAGTAGAAAAGATCGCCGATGCTAATGTAGCGTTAGCGTTAGCATTTCTCCCCCAGGCTTAAATGGTGTATTATAGAATGATCACACCGGTGTGACAGTACTCTTCAAAGGGTTCACGAAATATGACTACTACTCTTACTGTTTAACATTTTGGGTTACTTAATGTTACTTCATGTTAAGGCTAATAAAAATGACAAGGCTAAGGCTGTAATGCTAACTAACGTGCTTGCTACTAGCTAGGTAGCTAACTTGATCCAGCCACTCCTGGTCCTTTCATCAGACGGAAGCGAAAGAACGAGCAAGATCCATTGCTGGTATGAACAACCTGGTACTAAGCACACAGGCATCTTGTTAAAGTTATCTTATCTTAGCTATCTCTTATTTAGTGGAGGAAAACAATTGTGACATCAGTTATGACATCACTTACGCGACTCTGGGATTTGTAGTCTTTCTAGTTGCGTACAGTATTTTACATAGTCTTATATTTAACAGTTTTAAAGGAGAGGTGTCATGGCCATTTCCACTGATCATAATTCCATTGTTGAGGTATACTAAAATAGATTTATACTGTGCATTTTTCCAAACTCACATTGGTTTCTCATACAGCATCTCTGTAAACTACTTGTATAGAGTGGCGAAGTCCCTCCCACTTACTTCCGGGGTATGGGACCTTATTTCGGAAAAATTATGCATTGAAGTCAATGGGGAGAGAAAACTTATCTTTCGATCCCGTTTGAATTGTGCCATGAATTACACATATGATGTTTGTCAATCTTAAAAAATCATTTCCATGTAAAAAAAGTCACAGTTTGTCTTAAAACTGTTGAAATATAAGACTTTGAAAAATACGAAACTAGAAAGACTACAAATCCCAGAGTCGCGTAAGTGATGTCACAATTGAGACACTACGATACACGTATAATACCGTATATATACGATCAGCGCCATATAGATAGAATCTATCTATATGGCGCTGGCTCAGATAAGATAACTTTCACAAGATGCCTGTGTGCTTAGTACCAGGTTGTTATTATACCAGCAATGGGTCTTGCTTGTTCTTTCGCTTCCCGTCTGATGAAAGAGGAGTGTGTAGATCAAGTTAGCTACCTAGCTAGTAGCTAGCACGTTAGTTAGCATTACAGCCTTGTCATTTTTATTAGCCTTAACATGAAGTAACATTAAGTAACCCAAAATGTTAAACAGTAAGAGTAGTAGTCATATTTCGTGAACCCTTTGAATAGTACTGTCACCGGTGTGATCATTCTATAATACACCATTTAAGCCCGGGGGAGAAATGCTAACGCTAACGCTAGCGATCTTCTCTACTTCATGCTATCTGCACAAATGGTTGACATTAAACATTAAAACGACCGGGCAGTTCAGAGAGAATCGAAGGCAGGCAGGCAGGCAGCTTTGCATGACATTCTTCAGGACGTGTTTCATTGTGGTGATAGTGTGAGGGTAGCCAATCGGTTTGTTGACAGTAGTGACGGCCATCTTGGTGACGTGTGTTGTTCTGTGAGACCAGAGATGTAGTTCATTGAGCGGTTCACACAAACAAATGTGTTACTTCACAGTTTTACGACACATTTTATTTTTTTGACTTGCAAAATTATCTTTTAAATTGACAAACATCATATGTGTAATTCGTGGCACAATTCAAACGGGATCGAAAGATAATCTTTCTCTCTCCATTGACTTCAATGCATAACTTTTCCGAAATAAGGTCCCATGGGGCTCAACCGGAAGGGGAGGGACTTCGCCACTCTATTCTCTATTTGCCTTTAACGGCTCGTTGTAGCTCCAAAAGCTCCAGCCCCCACCCTCCCTGTGAGCACAGTGTGCTCTGATTGGTCGGGACGTTGTGAATCGCGCTGAGCTCCGTGGAGGTGTTGCTTCCTTGTTTAGGATACATAGCGAAACACAGCCAAACTCATCCTGAGCACACACAAACTCACATCCGAAGTAAAAACAATAAGTGTGGCTTGATATTGAGTAAGAAAAAGGTTGATAAACGCTGTGAGAATGGGTCTGCAGAGAGAATTTGCCGCGATCCCAACTGTCTGTTATCAGCCTGCAGCCAGGGAGGAGAAATCAGCTGAGCTGCCTGCTCCCTGCACACAGATGTGTGTGTGAGGAAGTCCGTGGATCGGTCAATTTGGACCAATCAGCGGGGGCTTAACGTAACGGCTCCGCGGACGTAACGTAACGGCTCTTCGGGATTGGTCCATTTCGTTCCGGGTACCGCATGACATCAGGCGGTACCCGGAAGAATCAAATGGCCAGTGACGTATCTCCAACGAGGCGTTTTGGGGAGGTATTTTCTGTGTTAGAGTTTTACTCGCTACAGGGTGTACTTTGAGGGTTTTGACTCTGCACACCGTTTACATGCATAAAAACCTTCATAACACACAAGGGGACGGGTAATAACCGGAAAAGCATGACATGGGAGCTTTAAGACAAACTGTGACTTTTTTGACATTGAAATTATTTTTTAAGATTGACAAACATCATATGTGTAATTCATGGCACAATTCAAACGGGATCGAAAGATACGTTTTCTCTCTCCATTGACTTCAATACATAATTTTTCCGAAATAAGGTCCCATGGGTCGGAAGTAGATGGGTGTGACTTTGCCACTCTATAAAACCTGTACTATGTACACCTATGTTTTAGAGCAGGGGTGCCCAATATGTCGATCGCGATTGACCGGTCGATCGCGATTGACCGGTCGATCGCGATTGACCGGTCGATCGCAAAGGTAGTGTGGGTCGATCGCATGGCATTGAAAATAAAAAAATAAAAAAACAAAAGTTAGCCTATCATCCATCCTTACTATGGCATTTGCCACTTGATTGACGTACAGGGCCAGTCTGAGATCTCCTCTTTTCTAACACGCAGTTCACACTCAGCGCGGTCAACCGAGCCAGCTGCAAATCACCGGCGAGCTGATTACCTAGCTTCTAATTTATACAATTCTACTAAAGAAAGGGTATCAAATTGACATAATGACCCAAAATGTACTGAGTTGTATTGTGCCATACGGGTTCATGCAGTTACGCAAGGTACACCAACATAAGGTATACTCAGTAATGTATAATAAATATATGTTTAGCATTTTTTATGAATGCATTCTTATGCGGCGCATTAATGTAAGTTTACACAGTTTATCCGCCGCCGCGAGGTTCCGCAGTCCACTAGCAACCCAGATTGACTGTATCAGAGAAGAGCCTACATGTATGTCTAAAGAAATATCATTTGCAAAGAACTGTACCAGATATGTCAATGAAGGCTCGATAATCAGCTCACGGCATATAGGTGTAAGCAGGGGTAAAGTGCTATTTTTACAAGTGGGGAGTGGACCTAACCTCCTAGGGGGTCCTCACCTCCTCTAGTGGGGTCCGGGGCATGCTCCCCCAGGAAGATTTTTTTTTAAATATTGAAGTTAAAAGCATCAATCTGGTGCACTTTGAGAGCAACATTAACGGTACGTCTACACAGCAGCGTTAAAAAAATCTTGGAGGTGGGCGTATCTGAAGCTTGAGGATTTTTTGCGAGCAACCAATCACATGAATCTCCCGCCCGCGACATACGAAGCAAAAAAAGCCCGAAGTAAACTGGATATAAACTCCCCAAAACAGGCGAAAACCTACCACTGTCTCTGCCACCTCCCTCCATGCCTGGCTCCTCGGTTATATCCCGGTAGGTCTGGTCATAAAGCACCGGGTGATTGATTCGCTACCGCTAATTTCTCCTCATTTTTTGGAATATGAGGAAATATGAGCAACGCGAACAACAACCAATCACATGAATCTCCCGTGTCTCTCCCCAAGGGCTGGAAAATTGAAGAAGTGACCAGAAAGTCGGTTTGTCAGCTGGAAAAAGCGATGTCTATTATTTTAGGTACTAAACGAACGGGGGCTTGCAAAACGTTTAGCTGCTGCAGGACACAAGAGTTTGCGGAAACAACATGAGTTGATAATTGGAAGGGGGGGTCTGTGTAAAGTTTGTGATGGGAAGGGGGGGGGGGGTTCTGTTTGCAGCGGGGTAAAAAGGCTTTAAAAAGGCTCCCGTGTATGAATCTCACCATAGACATTAATGTCTAAAAGCGATTTTTAATTAATGTCTATGGTGCTATTTTATGCAACATTGCATGGTGGCTAAATATACTGTCTATGCCTGCTGTCCATTCAAACGACGTACACTGGATATAAACTCCCCAAACAGGCGAAAACCTACCAGTTTCACCCACTGTCTCTACCACCTCCCTCCATGCCTGGCTCCTCCGGTTTGTATCCCGGTAGGTGAACAGGGACTGAAAGCACCGGGTGATTCCCTACCGCTACGATTATTTTCTCCTCAATTTTTGGCATATGAGGAAATGAACTGCGGTCTGGCTCTCCCAGCATACACGCGGTTTGATTGGCTAGTGCGTGAACTGTCAGATTTGCATACGCGGGATTTGATTGGCTGCCGCCTCCGCCTAGCTTCAAAAGTAGAACTTTGCTCTACTTTTGCAGCGAGCACCACGAGGAAAGCTACGCTTTGCTCCCAGAATGCAGTTCGGCGAATCGTGACGTCACCCCATTCAAAGTGAATGGGCAGAAGCGTTGAAGAGTCACCGCACGCCGCCGTGTGTAGGGGCCGTAAGAGATCTATGGATACATCTCTCAACACCCATATGAAACAGAACTGTAAACAGATTTTCTATTTCTTTATAGATATTTTACAAATCACTCCCCTTTTAAAACTGTATTCTTGTTTTACTGTCATATAGTATTTCATAACTGTTTTTCATTATGCTCTTAATTTTTTATACTGATCATATAAACGTGTGCCTCGGAAATACTTATTTACATTAATCGTGACCAAACCGTTTGAGACCCACTGAGATAACTAGACTAAAGTTAACTATCTTAACACTGAGAGAGTCCTTTACTTCACCTGAGCTGAGGTTATCTGAGACTCAGTCTGACAGGAGAGTTCTCCCTCCACCTTGTTGTTGAAAAAGCTCCTTATATCCGTTAGCTTGGCTAGCTAGCACCAGATGCTAACCACAACGATCTCCGGTAGATACCCACCGGTGCGCGCGCTCTCTCGCTCGCTCGCACGCACACAAAATGGCTCGTGCCACACACACAGAGCAGAGCTTGAATGAAACACAGAGACCCATAAGTAAGCTACTTGTACTGTACTGTAGCATATTACTTTTGAATCAATAATCTTTCAAATTATGAATTTCACGCATAAAAAAAAGACATACATTTCTTGGGGTGCTTAGGGGGTGCTATGGCACCCCCCAGGATAGCCATAGGGGGGACAGTGTGACGCAGGCTATAGAAATCTGGTAATGAGTTTTTCACTCACTGTCTGCAGCAGGAATGAGTCTCATTGAACAGAAACACAGATCACTCTTCTCACGCTCACAGTGAATATGAGAGACAAGTAGGCTGACAAAAAAAACAAAGCAGCCGGTGTCTGACGGTCTGTGAACTGCAGGGATTGCAAACATGTCAGTGAGGGTGTGGGAATGCCTGAAAAGAAACAAAAGCATCTCAAGTCATTTGTTTGAACGTTCCAGCTGTCAAACTTAAATATACTGATGTAAATATAGCAGGTTCACGAGCATGGCCACTGTTCCTTAGTCTACTTGTGATCAGTTTTTACTCTATCATCTGAAGCACTTTGATTAACAACTCAAGGTCATACCTACATCCATAACATACATCTTGATTATCATTTGCATCACTAAAAATGCATTTTTTTTACATGTATGCTAGCTGTGATGCTAGAGTGACTCGTGACTCCAAACTTGATAGAGCATTAATCACAGAAGTTGTGATGAATGCTTGTTTACATGGACGCATAGAAGTTATAAAGTTGGCTTTTTTCACTATTTAAAACAGTACCTTCAAATAGTTGTTAAAAGGAAGCTACTGTTCATTGTATTGGGTTTATTGAGCAGTCACTGTAATGTAATGTAATGATTTGGTACAGCAAATGTTGCTCCCTAGCTAGCTATCTAGCATAAATCCTGTGTAGGGCACAGCATCCATGTGCGATTTGAGACAACGCTACCTGGTTGAAATACACGCAATGCGCAAGTGTTTACATTATTTAACAAGACAGCGTTCAAAAGGGAAGTATTTGAATTGAGACACAGCAAGGGACTCACACCAACATGCACGAGTGGCCGGCGCAGGTACAAAACAAATCACAAAGAAGCTCAGATTTGAACAAACACAGAGGGGGTGTTATCTAAATATTTGCTGCGGGCTAATGCACTTTAACTTTTTTAATTAATTGCAACTGCATAAAAAGTATAATTCATAAGTTTGTCTTTTCAGTGGAAGATGCAACTTCCATCATGGGATGATAACTATTTTCATCTCCTCACAGAGTTTTCATCATGTGTTGATGTTTGGATCTTACATCATATGTTTGCTTTGGAGCATGGATGATGTCCTTTACACCTCTGATTGGGAGGATCCCTCTGAGATGAGAGTTTGAGATCATCTGACATGAACACAAGAAGGTGTGAATTCTTAATGAGAGCAATTCATAAGAGAGCAATAATGTGCTGATGTTTGTTGTGTAAAGTTCCTGACAAAAATCCAGTCTTCATTAGTCAGGTAGAAAGGTGTGTGTGTGTGTGTGTGTGTGTGTGTGTGTGTGTGTGTGTGTGTGTGTGTGTGTGTGTGTGTGGTGTGTGTGTGTGGTGTGTGTGTGTGTGTGTGTGTGTGTGTGTGTGTGTGTGTGTGTGTGTGTGTGTGTGTGTGTGTTTGTTTGTTAATGTAAAAGCTAAAGGAATGGAGAAAAAACATATTGTAAGATGCACATAATTACCATAATTTGTTAGGAATTCCTTGTCTCACCACACATTACATTACATTGCATTTAGCTGACGCTTTTATCCAAAGCGACTTACAATAAGTGCATTCGACCAAGAAGATACAAACTTGAAGAAAACAGAATCATATCAAGTACATCAGGTTTCATAGAGCCAAAACATTTCAAGTGCTTATCTCAACTGGCTTTATAAGCCAGTTGAGATAAGCCAGTCCTAGTATTAGTATGCTTTGTTAGTAATTTTATTTATCGAAGTGGAGTCGAAAGAGATGAGTTTTCAGTCTGCGCCGGAAGATGTGTAGGCTTTCTGCTGTCCTGATGTCAATGGGGAGCTCATTCTACCATTTTGGAGCCAGGATAGCAAACCGACGTGTTTTTGCTGATGGGAACTTGGGTCCCCCTCGCAGTGCGGGTGCAGCGAGCCGTTTGGCAGATGCAGAGCGGAGTGCACGTGCTGGGGTGTATGGTTTAACCATGTCCTGGATGTAGGAAGGGCCAGATCCATTCACAGCATGGTACGCAAGTACCAGTGTCTTGAAGTAGATTCTAGCAGTTACTGGAAGCCAGTGAAGGGAGCGGAGGAGCGGTGTGGTGTGGGAACATTTAGGAAGGTTGAAGACCAGACGAGCCGCTGCATTCTGGATGAGCTGCAGAGGTTGGATGGCACATGCAGTTAGACCAGCCAGGAGGGAGTTGCAGTAGTCAAGGCATGAGATGACGAGAGCCTGGAGCCTGACTGGAGCCTGACCCAGAAGTTGCGTCGCTTTCTGGGTCAGGAGGGGACGTATCCTCCTGATGTTAAAGAGTGTATCTGCAGCAGCGGGTTGTAGCAGCGATGTTTGCGGTGAAGGACAGGTTGTTATTTAGGGTCACACCCAGATTCTTTGCAGTCTGAGTCGGGGAAACAACAGAGGGGCCGATGTTGATTGTTAGGTCAAGAGTGGGACAATATTTTCCAGGAAGAAAAAGCAGTTCAGTCTTGTCAAGGTTGAGCTTGAGGTGGTGAGCAGACATCCACTGAGAGATGTCTGCTAGACAAGCAGATATGCGTGCGACGACCTGGGTTTCTGAACGGGGAAAAGACAGAATTAATTGGGTGTCGCCCGCGTAGCAGTGGTATGAAAAACCATGCGGGCTAATGACTGATCCGAGCGAGTTTGTGCACAGAGAGAAGAGGAGGGGACCAAGGACAGAGCCCTGAGGGACCCTGTAGTTAATTGACAAGGGTCAGACTCGGGCCCTCTCCAAGTTACCCTGTAGGTGTGGTCTTTGAGGTATGAGGTGAGGAGGGAAAGTGCAGAGCCTGAAACTCCAAGTTATATCTCACACAGGCTCCGCCCTCTACTGGACTCTATGGGTACTACCTCTCAACCATACTATGTGAGCATTCATCAACTGAGATATCTATAACCGTAGCCGGCCCCCTTGGGAGGGCCTACCTGAATGCGCGCGCAAGCCCACTGAGCGCTAACTGAGCGCTAAGACATAAGACAAGAAAGTTTGAATCTTGGACTCACCACTTTTAGAGCAACGACCCTGCCCTTCGTGCCCGGCTTGATCGCAGGTGCCGATCTCCACCGCCGCTGCCGATCTCCACTGCCGCTGCTTCGGGTGCCTGGGGCCTGATCCAGTCCCCTGCAATGCCTGCCGCCTGATCCCGCGGCTCAGCTGCCGCCGGCTTCTGGAGCACTTCCAGGTGCAGTATGTCTCGCCGGAAGAGGCGGAGGACCGGGACCTCGAGGTGGTGGAGATGGAGGAGCAGGTTGTCGGTGTGCCCTTCGTGTTCGCCATGCCAGCGGGCCGGGCGTCCCCGTTCGTCGAGGAGGAAGACGACGACGACACCTCGTTGTCTGATGCTTACGGGGCCGGCCTCCAGGAGGGTCCACAGCACAGGTCTGTGCGGCAGGACTTCCTGGCGGTGATGACTATGGCGGCGGAGCGTGCAGGCTTGCCGCTCCCCCCACCACTGCCACGGAGGCCGGTGAGCCGCCTCCGTCGGCCTTCGTTTCGCCCCCCTTGCCAGATATCTGGCAGTGTGTGGAGGCGACGTGGCGACAGCCACTGAGAACGAAGGCTCCAGTGGCAACATGGGCGTTAATTCTAAGGGTGCAGGGCCGCTCGGACACAGAGTGTCCCGGTGTGCCCCCCCTTGATGAGAGCCTGGCGGCACATCTGCTTCCGCAGGCAGCCGGGTGGGCAGAGGGGAGGAAGCCTCTGCCCCCGCTGTCGCGTGACCGTGAACTCCTGGAATATCTGGATAAGATGTTTAGGCTCGGGAGGCAGATGGCAGCAGCGGCCAATAATCTTGGCGTGTTGGGTGTCTCACTGATCACCCCTCAGCAGGACATCCCCGCCTCCCTGCCTCCGGACGGGAGCGATTATTCGGACTGCTGCGTGGGCCAGACGGTAGATGGGCCAGATGGTATGGCTACCACAGCTGGACGTGTGATGTCCCTGGCCACAGTGGCGTCGCGTCACGTGTGGCTGGGTCTGACCGCACTGTCCAAGAAAGACCGGGATGATCTCCTTGGGGCCCCCGTATCCACGGAAGGGCTCTTCGGGTCGATCACCTCGGTCACCCAGCGCTTCAGTCGCTTGGAGGAAGAGAGGGCGCAGCTCAGCCGCATGCTGCCGCTGGCTCGTCCTCAGGCTCTTCCTCTGGGGGGAGAGCGCTCGGCAGTGGTAAGACGGAGAGAGGGCGCCGGCATAGAGCCCCCGTGGCTCCCGTTGCTCCCGCTGCCTCGAGGTTCGTCCCGGAGAGCCGGCTCAATACCGGCACTCGTGGGGACGGGCTGACCGACCCCGACAGGCTCCCGCACCGGCTCCGCCTCGGCTTCAGGGCTTCAGGGTGGGGTGCACCGTCCTAAAGAAGCTGACTGGCGGTGGGAGGAAGCGTCCCGGCGGAGAGAGTCACTTTCTCCACCCAGGACGCGAGGGCGAATCCCGCCTCCTCCCTGCTACTGTTGTGACACGATCATCTTTTAAAAATAAAAATGATTGCATGTATCCCAGTCTAAGTGTCATTACTCTCCACAAATCCACACTTCCAGATAATGTTAACCGTACAGATTCCCCACTCACTGCCCCAGTTGTAACTCCAGTAAAGGAAGCAGCTAGTGGGCATGCGCATGTGAGAGTGATAAACCGCACTATGCGGGTACAGGGACATTATGGCCGGCGTAGCAGGGTTAGGAGACACACAACGCCGAGTGTAAAAACTCCGCTTGATGCATTTCACCGTTTGGATGAATGCATCATGGCGTAGCGCACGCTTCAAAGACCTCAGTAGAGAATCGGCCCTTTCTGTGTTGACCGTCCATGGGCAGAACTTCCCTTCACGGGGAGTTTTGCGGCGGACGGGTCACCAGAGAGTACCACAGCAGCTTTATAGCTGGGGCCCCGCAGCTGATTGCACATCCCCTAACGCAATGTTATGGGAATGGAAGCACAGCTGTGTATTAACGGAGTGGATGGGCAGGACGCTGAGACTGGGTTATTCACTCCAGTTTTGCAGCATCCCTCCTCCGTTCACAGGCATAAAAGAGGCGAATCTATCATCCCGAGGGAGATAGGTTCCCTCTCGGCAGAGATTCAGGCCCTGTTGCAAAAACAGGCAGTGTCTGTTGTGCGCTCTGAAGACAGAAAGGAAGGGCACTATTCCCTGTACTTCCTTGTTCCCAAGAAGACAGGAGAATTCAGGCCCATTCTGGATCTTCGCAGCCTGAATCTCCACATTGCACGCAGAAAGCATTCCATATGCTAACTGTAAAACAGTTGATGGGACTGGTGCAGCCAGGCGATTGGTTCACAACCATCGACCTGAAGGACGCTTACTTTCATGTCAGCATTGCTCCAAAGCACAGAAAGTATTTGCGTTTTGCCTTCCAGGGTGTACCCTACGAGTACAACAGACTACCGTTTGGATACTCCCTATCCCCACGCATGTTGAGCAAATGTGTGGCCACAGTGCTTCAGCTGATGCGCGACCATTTGCATGAGGGTGTTCTTTTATCTAGACAACCTCATAGTCATGGCCAGGTCCAGGGAATGGGCAATGTTTCACACAGCCCAATTGATCCTACACCTAACCAAGTTAGGTTTTGCAGTCAATTGGAAGAAGAACTCCCCCATACCTCACCAGCAGGTGCAGTATCTGGGGATGTTGCTCGATGCAGGCAGCCTACGCGCCACCCTGTCAGAGAGCAGACAGGCATCCTTGCCTCGTGCAGTTTGCAGACTGCGACAGGGGGTAACGGGGACAGCGCTGACCATTATGCAGACTCTGGGTCTCATGGCAGCTGCTCACTTCGTGGTACCGCTGGGCTTGCTGCATATGCACCGCCTGCAGAGGTGGTTTGCCGGCCTTCGTTTAGATCCCAAGAGGCACAAACGACGCCTGGTGACCATCCCTCCCTCAGTGGTGGGCAACCTCCGTTACTGGGGGTCCCCAGAGCACCTACGGAGGGGAACTCCACTGGGGCGGGTAACCTCCTATGTCACGGTGTTCACGGACGCATCCGTGACAGGTTGGGGGGGGAACTGCCTAGGAAGAGCTATAGGTCCAGGAAATATGCCCAAATCAACAAAAACTGCGAGCCGGCAGGCAAGACGCTCCGCTTCTGAAATGTTTCTGAAACGCGCCCGGTAGGGTATGACGCCGGAGGAGGCCGGACCAAAACCGCGGCGCAGATGGACCTGGTGGAATCTAGGGGTAAGGCAACACAGGACTGGTGAGGGGGGGAGGGGCTGTCCCCCCCGCTGGACATAGTTCACTTATGTTCCCATGCTCCTTAGGGACCCGGGAAACATGGTGCACAGTGAGCCCCATAGCGGGCTGGGGGACATGGAAAGCCCTCCTCACTGTTTTCCAGGCACACTATTCACGAGGTAAGCGTGTCTGAGTGTGCTACCAGCCAGGTAAACTGCGGCCCCCACTTCTCCCCGGTCACAACCGGTGGAGAGGAGGTTGCGGTGCAGTGGCTGTTAACCAAAAGCCGGTCAGGGGCAGTGGTGACTCGATGTTGTTGGACGACAGGGCGTTTAGGCATCAGGGCTCCACCCACTGTACCCATAGAGTCCAGTAGAGGGCGGAGCCTTTCTGGGTTATAACGGTGGATTACGTTAGTTATAAACCCTAGTTATATAAGCACAGGCGGAGCCCTCTACTCGGGGCCCTGTCTGTCCTATGCTCGGTGTGTGTGTGTGTGTGTGTGTGTGTGTGTTGTGTGTGTGTGTGTGTGTGTTGTGTGTGTGTGTGTGTGTGTGTGTGTGTGTGCGTGCGTGCTGCGTGCGTGCGTGCGTGCGTGCGTGCGTGCGTGCGTGCGTGCGTGCGTGCGTGCGTGCGTGCGTGCGTGCGTGCGTGCGTGCGTGCGTGCGTGCGTGCGTGCGTGCGTGTGTGTTTAATGTAAAAGCTAAAGGAATGGAGAAAAAACATATTGTAAGATGCACATATTTACCATAATTTGTGAATTCCATGTGAAAAGTTAGGAATTCCTTGTCTCACCACACCGAGGCCTCTGACACCCTTTCATTAATCCTTCAGAAGTAAATGGTTTTAATATGTACAGGAAGTATAAGGATGCTTCTAACAAAGGGGGACAGCTAAGCACGACAGCAAGATGTTCAATACAATTGGTCAGATCTTCCTTGGAGTACCTTGGCATAAGCTTTTCCTGGGTGGTTGAGCAATATGATACCTTGATATGAAGAGGAGTTAGCCCTTGACCATCACTCAAGATTGAAGAGACATGTCTGCCAGAAACCTGAACAATGTCTAGAGCCTTTAATATTGCTGGGCAAATCTCATCCATACCTGGCGCTGTGATATTGGGATATGGGTAAAGCTTCCCTATAATCTTCCAACTTTTCATTATCCATCGACAACATTTTGGATGTGTTTGGGAGTCCTTCAAAGTGCCTGACAGTATCAGGATATCAGCAGCTCTCCTCCTGAGCTGAACACTCTGAAACCCTGTGTCCCTTTCCTGAGTCATCTGGGGGCTGCCAGAACTTTCTTGAGGCGAACAAACAGTCAATCTCATTGGCCTTCCCAATCTCTTGCCTTTATGTCGTTTTTGTTTCAAAATAACCCTGGAACACCAGGCCCAAAAGGCTAAATGACCTAATCCATTGAAGCAAGTTGGCTTCATTGACCCTTTGACCATAACTCTGAGGAGCCACTCCCACAATGTAACTTATCAGCATGGCCCACTTGGTTTCAATACTTCACGAAAAATGTTAATCTTTTAAGATTCTTTACACTGTAAAACCACTCTTGATGAGAAGGAAAAAGTGGCCACCATAATCAAATAAGATGATGTCAATGCCGGGAATTACGAAAAAAACAAGTTGCATGGAAGTGATGAAGACTGAGATGAAGATGACTGCAGAAAACAAAGTAGAGCTTAGGGATTTCAGTCTTAGCTAGAGAGAAAGTAATAGTAGGGGCAAGACAGATGAGAAGAGATATATCACAGAACACAGCAGCTTCTCAACACGTCTCTCTACAGATGGAGACTTCCCAAATGGATGAACTCTGCTTTCCACAACTCTTCAACAAATCCTGCAGGAAGCCTACGCCAGCTCAGTCAGATGTCCTGCTCGCTTACATCCTGCAGTCCTTCATCGCTCTGATCACTGCAGCTCTCAACCTGCTGGTCATCATCTCTATCTCCCACTTCAGGCACAGACAAACTTTCAGCTTAAGCTTGTATATGTTCATGATTGAAAAGTAACAGGATTTAGCCATATTCCTTTTAATTAATGTTTCAGATAATAGTTGTTCTGTTTTAAATTATAACATATTCAAACCTGACGTTTTGACAAAATAGTTCAAGCAAGCACTCTCAACAAATGCATGTCCATGCTTTTTTTGTGTTTTAGTGCTGTTTGTTGTTACAAGCTATCATTGATAATTGTATTTATGGTGATATTCTTCCTTTCCAGGCAGCTCCACACCCCCACTAACCTCCTCATCCTCTCCCTGGCTGTCTCAGACTTCCTTGTGGGCCTCATTTGATGCCTGTTACAATCCTTTCTAACAGAGGCTTGCTGGTACTTGGGTGACCTGAGTGTGCTCTGTATATATGTTATTTTATCATTACCTCTTCTACGGTTGGAAACATGGTGCTCATATCCATTGATCGTTATTTTGCTATTTGTGACCCTCTACATTACACCATCAGAGTAACTCTGAACAGAACAAAAATCTGCATCTGTCTTTGTTGGATTTGCTCTATTATCTATAATTGTCTCATTTTAAAGGACTTTCTGAGTCAACCTGATTCACATAATTCTTGCCATGGAGAGTGTGTAGTTGTCATGACAATATCACAGGAGCTGTTGACTTAGTTGTTACCTTTATTGCCCCCATTACTGTTATCATAGTTCTGTATATGAGAGTGTTTGTGGTGGCTGTGTCTCAGGCTCGAGCCATGCGATCTCATGTTATCGCTGTCACTATGCAACGTTCAGTTGGTGCAACTGCTAAGAAATCTGAGATGAAAGCAGCCAGGACTCTTGGTGTTGTTGTCCTTGTGTTTCTAATATGTTTTTTTCCATATTACACTCCATCCCTTATAGGTGAGGATATTGAATAGTAGTTCAACCTCAATTGTATCTGGTTGCTGTATTTTAACTCTTGTCTGAACCCATTGATTTATGCCTCGTTATACCCCTGGTTTAGAAAATCTATCAAGCTCATTGTTACCCTTAAAATACTTAAGTCTTACTCGTGTGATTCTAAAATACTGTAATGACGGGCTGGGGTTGAGATATATTCTAAAAAACCTCTGTTCAGATGGACATATTTTTGCTATTGTTGCTGAGTCAGAATGCAATGTGTAATGGCTGAAGAAAGATTAGACATTATTTAATGTAGTAAAACATATGTAACTAAAAGATATTAAATAATTGAATACAAAATAAAACTGAAAATATTACATTGTGTGGAAGAAGTAGTAGTTTTTGACCTGTGTTGACTTCAGTTTGACCAGTATTCTGGTAATGATATGTTCAATTGTTAATTTAGTAGACAATATGCATTACAGACTGATTGAGTATGTCGTTGGCAGAAGGTGAGTGTGCAACTTCAAACAAAAAGACAGAGCTGTCGCGTGTGTGTGTGTGTGTGTGTGTGTGTGTGGTGTGTGTGAGAGAGAGAGCAGAGAGAGAAAAAGGAGAGAAGGTTTTACTGACACATAACAGATTTGGTTCTCCAACACACTCAATACAATATAACAAGAACAAAAATAAATCTTGTTGAGTGCTAACACATGTTTATTTTACCATTGCCCATGATCATTTACATGTACTGTCTGTTGCAATAATGAGGGATTCAAATGTAGAAAAACATTCATAATATTTAGGCTGACAATAAGAATTAAAGCTTCAATCAGCGATGATCGGGACCTCGCTAGGGCTGCTCGATTAAGGCAAAAATCATAATCACGATTATTTTGGTCAATATTGATATCACGATTATTAAATACGATTATTCATTGACTTTGAAAACATCAATTTATTGAACTTTAAAAAAAAAATAATAATTTGAACAGTATCTTTTTAACAGTTGATTACCCTGAACCTTAAGCATAATTCAACTGAAAAACCAATACAAATATAAATAAAATAAATTATACATTTATATCTACATTTAAATAAATAATATCAAATTAATAAATACCAATAAAGAAGATCAACAAATATTTTGGGGCGCACTTCCACAACCTACTGAACATAATAAATATAATAAATAAAAATAAATTAGATTATTGGCAAAGTATTCAGCTGAAGCCACATATTTTTCAACTTCCCCAAGGCCTTTGTCATAAAGGGCAGGCCCCCCACAGGGCTCAGTGCTTGGACTTATTTTGTTCACATTATATATGCTTCCGCTAGGCAATATTATAAGGAATCATTCTGTACATTTCCACTGTTATGCGGATGATACTCAACTATATTTATCAATCAAGCCTGATGAAACCAATCATCTAAATAAAATTCAAGATTGCCTCAAGGACTTTAAAACGTGAATGACCTTAAACGTTTTGATGTTAAACACGGCTAAAACTGAAGTTACTGTACTCGGCCCAAAGAATCTACGAAACAAATTATCTAAAGATATACTAACTATGGATGGCATCAATTTGGCCTCCAGTAAGACTGTAAGGAATCTTGGTGTTATATTTGATCAGGATTTATCTTTTAATGCCCACATAAAATTAATCTCAAGGACCGCCTTCTTTCATCTACGCAACATTGCAAAAATCAGGCATATCTTGCCTCAAAACGATGCAGAGAAACTAGTCCATGCATTTGTTACTTCTAGGCTGGATTATTGTAACTCTTTATTATCAGGGTGTACCAAGAAGTCAGTTAAAGTGGACCTATCATGCTATATTTGAATAATATAGTGTAGGACCATACCTATATAAGGCATATTTATACTTTTTTTTTTTCAAAATCATGCATTTTAGCCATGCCTCATTTTGCTAAATTTGACAATTTCTAGCTCTGTTTTAGCAAGGGCAGATTCAGTGAGAACAGCACCATCTACTGGCCTGGCATATGTACTACAGCGTCTCCAGCGCTTTCGAACGGCAATGGCCGTGGCTGTCTCCTCCTGATTGGTGGAGTTGGCCCAATAGCCGTAGCGCCACTGTCCTGACGTCAGGACAGTGTTCAAATCTGGATCAGTTTTTATCAGATCCGTTGCAGCCCCTTTTTTAGAGATTTGGGTATGGAGGAAAATAGAGAGGGTTGTGTTTTCTGACACTTGGTGAGTTCCCTGGAACACCGGGGACACATATTCATGTAGAAAAGACGTACAAAAGTGCATTTTGCATGATAGGTCCCCTTTAAGTCGCTTCAGCTCATTCAAAATGCTGCAGCACGCGTACTAACCAGAGTTAGGAAAAGGGACCACATTACTCCTGTTCTGGCTGCCTTACACTGGCTCCCTATAGAACACAGGATAGAATTTAAAATTCTTCTTCTCGCCTGCAAAGCCCTTAACCTGTTAAGTCCTGAGCCTGTTTTTCAGGTCTCAGGCTCGAAAATGACATTCCCAGAACAAATGACCATATCTTCCCTTCTAAAAGGGTTACATTAATAATCTTTTTTCTCAAAGTAATGATAAACCTGTGAGTTGGATGTAGAAAAGTCAGAATCAATATAGATGTTTTTTATTTTAAAGAAAATTCAGATTTTACATTTACAATTATAGTGTCCGTCCAAAATTCTTTTTTACTTATAGTGAAAACTACCCTTGGATGATGGGTTAGTAGACTAAAAGCTTTAGGAATCCAAAGTACAACATATAATAAGTACCCTGTATCAAGATTGATGCAAAACAAGTGCCATTTGACCTTTTTAGAGAGATTTAGCAAAAACAACCCACTTCTGGGGTCATTTGGGTGGATTTTCCATATCTCTGGCCCCCCTTGGTCGATTTTGATGGTTGACACCTCTTTCTGATCGTTAGAGCCAATAGAATCGAAGGGGGATTTCCCCACTCACACACATGGTAAAAAAAAAGGTGGGGGCTTCGCGCATGCAGTTTTGCATCAGAGCGAACCTATACTCTAGCTCTGACATCTGGAAACGGAAAAGCAGTTTTATTGCTTATGGATTATCAGAAATCATTTCAAAGGGACACAGACACATTGGATTAACCTATGGAATAACTTCAGCAGCGTTTTAATGCGATTGAAGACCACTTTTGACCAGACTACGACACAGGTAAACCATGTTAGCGTTTTTAGCTACCTAGCGCCACATGCTTTGATGTCTGTTTTCGTTTATAAAGTCGCGAGTTCGTATCATAGAGTGATAATGTATATACCCATCGATTCTGTGTCATCTCACGATGTGAATCGATGTCTTGGATGTGCAGAAAAGATAAATAATAAGGTTTTCTGAGTGATTTTCGGATGCAGTAATCTGTTAGCATTTTTCGCTCATTGCTAATTCAGAGGCTCAGCGTTAGCATTGTGGGTTTTATTTTGAAAAATAAATAAAAATGATCAGTTAGATGAGTTTCTTCCCGTTACATGGATATAAAACATTCATAGTTTATTAAATGAACATGCCCTCAGACACTGTTTCCTGCAAGATGTTGCGGGAGGGCCCCGGTACCGGGGTCTCTCAGGCTAAACAGGTTAATGGGCAGGCGCCATCTTACCTTAAAGAATTCATTATACCCTAGGGCATTGCGTTCCAAGAATGCAGGGTTGTTGGTTGTTCCTAGAGTCTCTAAAAGTACAATGGGAGCCAGAGCCTTTTTTTATCAAGCTCCACTTTTGTGGAATCAGCTTCCAGTTTGTGTTCGGGCGGCAGACAGCCTATCCATTTTTAAGAGTACGCTTAAGACCTTCCTTTTTGATAAAGCTTATAGTTGATAAAATAAAAATAATCTAATAAGAGTGCATTGACGTAGACACGTTGTGCCTCTTCACCTATACATTTGAGTTCTTACTCTTTCACTTAAATCCTAAAAACTTAGATCTTATATTTAAAACTAAGGTTATTACTACTTCTCATTCTTCTAAATCTATTCTCTCTCTACTTCTCATACTCTCTATTTCTGTAATCTATGTATTCTATTTTCTCTTTATCCAAACCTTTCCCCTCTCTGACCTCTCGAGGTTCTATTAGAGGGTAACAGGTTGCAGAGAGGCCTATTCCGGCCGGGGAGTGTTTAGACCGTATTCACAGCGTACCTCCTTACCTCTCACCAATTCCAATTAAGGTTCCAGTGGGGACCTTTCTCCCTGCGTGTGCCTCTCCATCTCTGTTTCTTACTTCTTACTTGCTACCCTTTTCCCTCAACCTATCCTAAGGGAGTGCATGTACGTAGACACGTTGTGCCTCTCCACCTCTGTTTCTTACTTCTTACATGCTACCCTTTTCCCTCAACCTATCCTAAGGGAGTGCATGTACGTAGACACGTTGTGCCTCTCCACCTCTGTTCCCTACTTCTTACCTACTACCCTTTTCCCTCAACCTATCCTAAGGGAGTGCATGTACGTAGATACGTTGTGCCTCTCCACCTCTGTTCCTTACTTCTTCTCAACCTATCCTAAGGGAGTGCATGTACGTAGACATTGTGCCTCTCCACCTCTGTTCCTTACTTCTTACTTGCTACCCCTTATCCCTCAACCTATCCTAAGGGAGTGCATGTACGTAGACATGTTAGTTTGGCTGCTATGGGCTTGGACTGTCGGGGGACACCTTACTTCTTCCTTCTCTCTGTCTGTACCTGTGTACTCTCATGTTCCGATTAACCCAGCTTCCCCCAAATGTATTTTTTGTGTCTATATCTACGCTGGGATCCTGAGTCGTGGCTGATCCTGTTGCTGCGGTCCTGTGTCCTGGATCCTCTATCCTGAGTTCTGGATCTGAGTCCTGGACTTCGAGTCGTGGCTGAACCTGTCTCTGCGGTCCTGCCTGACTCTCATCATACTACTTCCCTGATGGCTCCCACAGGATTGTTGACATCCTCGTGGATTCATCTTCTTATTATAGACACATGCATTTCCAAACATTTGGTCTACCTACGCTGTAAAACGATAGTTACGTATGTAACTACGGTTCTATGAATACTGGATGACCGCCAGAGGCGGTGCTTTAGCACTGGATATCTTCTGTCTCGCGCATGCGTAGGTCGAATATTTATATCAACAAAGTCACGTGTGACCTCGTATGACCCCGGAAGGTATAAGTTCCGGTGTTGTCAACGAGTTCAGTTCTATGGAATCTTCTCGCGGAAACACGAGATTCCGAGTGACCAAGAACTCTGGCGGTCATCCAGTATTCATAGAACCGTAGTTACATACGTAACTATCGTTCTATTTCATACTTACTGACCGCCAGAGGCGGTGCTTTAGCACTGGATGACCTATACCAACAGAGTCACGAGGAAGTCTGAATACTCCCCCTATAAGGATGGCCTAGGCGGACTCTGCAGGAGGACCACACCCAGCGGGTGAGGGGCGGCAACATTCACCCTGTAGTATCTGGCGAATGTGCTCAGAGATGCCCATGTGGCCGCAGCCATATGTCCTCCAGGGGCACACCTCTCAAGGTCGCCCATGACGTGGAGACACTCCTGGTAGAGTGGCACTTTACTCTGGGTGGCAAGGGACGGTCATTCGCCTTGTATGCCTGGGCAATGACGTCCATGATCCAGTGGGACAAGCGCTGTTTTGAGAGCGCACAGCCCCTTCTAGGACCACCGTAACACAGAAAGAGCTGTTCAGACTGACGCATGCCTGCGGTAGTCTGGACATAAGCTCTAAGGGCCCGCACCGGGCATAGGAGTCTTGACCTCTCTTCCCCCTCTCCTGATGGGGGGTCAAACCGTGCCAGCTGGATAGGCCGATTAAAATGAGAGCGTGCCAGCACCTTAGGGAGGAACGCTGTGTTCGGCCAAAGGTGACACCTGAGCCATCTGAGTTCCACCTCAGACACGAGCTGTTCACGGACAAGGCGCTGAAGCTCGCTTACACGCTTTGCTGAGGTGATGGCAAGAGGGAAAGCAGTCTTAGCTGAGAGCCACTTCAGTTCTGCCTGTAACAAAGGTTCAACAGGAGGCGAGCATAGGGCATCCAGCACCAAGGGCAGGTCCATGTAGGGGCCCTTGGGATATTCGGGGGGCGAAGCCTCAGAGCTCCCCTTAAAAAGAGGGATACCAGCCTATGGCTCCCCACTGTGCTGTTGTCAGCCCTTGCGTGTTGAGCTGATATAGCAGCCACATACACCCTGACGGTAGCGGGACACCGGCCGTCGTCCAGGAGGGACTGCAGGAACTCAAGGGTCGTAGGTACCGAGCAATATGCTGGGTCCTCATTTCGCCCTTGGCACCAGTCAAAAACAGTTTCCACCTGTTTTCGTACTGCCTACGAGTAGATGGTGCCCTAGCATTTGAGAATAGTCTTCCTGACAGACTCTATGCAGTCGCTCAGCAGTGGGTCGGGCCCTCCAGTGGCCAGACCCACAGCTGGAGGTGGCAGGGGTCGGGGTGCCACATCCGACCCTCCAACTGAGACAAGAGGTCCTTCCTGTTGGGGAGACGCCAAGGCGTCCCACAGCAGAGTCTGTGCAGCAGATGGACAGGCCCGCACCTAGCTGGGTTAAACAAGGAAGTTTAACAGGACAGCCTAGCCAGGCGGCTCCTGCTAGAATCAAGCAACACGCCTACCAGGAGCGGGGGCGAGAACACTGCCTTCACTGGTTGAGTTGATAACGAATTCCAGATGCAGCGTAACCGGGAGCGGGTGCAAGAACACAGCCTCCACTAGCTACCTGCTGAACGTAAAGAGTAGAGCAATGCTCCTACTCGCCGAACACAGAGAGGGATGTAAATGTCCTACACCCACGTTACCAGCAGAGAGAGCGGGAGCGAGAGCACTGCCTTCACCTAGGTGGATTAGATAAGGACATTTAACAGGGCAGTTTAGCCAGGCAGCTGCTGCTAGAATGAAGCAGCGCGTCTACCAGGAGCGGGGGCGAGAACACCGCCCTCACTGGTTGAGTTAATAACGAATGCCAGATGCAGCGTAGGCGGGAGCGGGGTGCGAAACACAGCCTTCACCAGCTACCTGCTGAACGGAAAGAGTAGAGCAACGCTCCTACTCGCCGAACACAAAAGGGATGTAACTACACCCATGTTACCAGCAGAGGGAGCGGGAGCGAGAGCACTGCCTTCACCTAGCTGGAAAAAAAGAAGTTTTAGCAGGACGCTTATCCAGTCGGCTGCTGCTAGAATAAAGCATCACGTCTACCAGGAGTGGGGGCGAGAACACTGCTTTCGCTGGTTGAGTGACTGTGTCCAGAGCCACCCCAATGAAGGTTAGGCTCTGAGAGGGGTTCAGACAACTCTTCTCCATGTTCACCCTGAGGCCTAGCCGGGCGACATGAGAGAGAAGGAGAGCCGTGTCCTGGATCGTCTGTAACCGGGATGGTGCACAGATTAACCAGTCGTCTAAGGAGAGGGAGAGTCCGAATGGGAGCACCCTGAACTGGAAATGACGACCTCTGAAGGCAAAGCGAAGAAACTGCCTGTGATGAGGCACAATAGGCACATGAAAATAAGCGTCCTTCAAGTCGACGGACGTGAACCATTCCCCCCTGGCCACGGTACGAAGAACGTCCGCTGTGCTCAGCACATGGAAAGGTAAAATCCTTAGGAACTTGTTGAGTCCCCTCAGATCGAGGATTGGGCGAAGTCCATCGCCTTTCTTCCTTACCAGGAAGTAGGTCGAGTAGAAGCCCGGGCTGTGAGATGGGGTCCACAGGCTCGATTGCACCCTTGGCAAGGAGGACTGACAGCTCCTGGTTTAGGGCGATTTATTTTGCCGGGTCGCTTATGGTGGTCATTTTGACCCGGCTGAAGACTGGGGCCAGCGTCGGAACTGAAGCATGTACCCTTGGGTTAAGGAAGCGCTAAGAGCATCCTGCTGCAGGGAAGCTGAGAGGGCGAGCATGAGGTGCCTACACGGCCCATGCGCGCCGCTGCATCGTAAGCCTTAGTGAGCAGGTCATCAGTGACCCGACATTGGAGTCGGGGGCACCTGGCCTCCGACCTCAGAGCTTCGTCAGGGGAAACTATGAGGGAAGCAATGGTAGGCTCAACAGCCGGCGTGTGGTCAAGGCCAACTCTTGCCGCATCCTGCATAGCTACCAAGGCTCGGCCATCGGACGTAAGACTGTAAAGAGCCTTAGTGTCCCTCCAGCATGCATGTAACTCCCTCAGATACTCACAAGAGGGAGGAACAGTGCGGGTGGCGGGTGGCGGGTGGCGGGTGCCGGAGTGCGCCTAAAGAACGCACTGGCAGGCGCTGTTTCGGGCGGGTGCAGCGGCGTGCTCTGTACGGCCACCAGAATGGAGAGCCAAGAGGAGTGACCTCATCTGGGCTAGCTCAGTAGTGAGTAGGTCCACCCTGGAGGACAGCCTATCAGGCTTAGTCCTCTTCTTGGGCGGTGCACCCGCAGCCTCTGCGGCCCAACGCCTAGGATGGGTAGGTTGGGCTGGAGTCGACTGTGCAGGGGGAAGGCCACCCTCAGTCAGTAGTTCAACCTCGGCTAGTCTAGCAGCTCTTACCGCACGAGGCATGATGGTGCAATTCATGCACGGGTCCTCCGAAAGGCCCTCCCTCAGATGCTCGAGGCCAGACAAGAGGGGCAAAGGTCATGGCCATCCTCTGGTTAAAGAGGAGCCATACAGGTGTTAGAGCCGTTAGACCTAGCGATAGCTAGAGCACCCAGCTGCCAGGAAACAAATATGCAGTGGAGGGGAGTGAGCACAATAGTAGTTAGCTTGAGCGTGAGCACTCTGCTAACTGGGGTGAGAAAAATGAAGTCAGTTAATGGGTTTATGCCGTGAGAGGAGAGCGGGAATACTCTCCCACTAGCGCCGTAGCGAGTTAGCCTAAGCGAGAGCACTCTGCTAACAGGAGATGGAACGGCATTAAACCAACTGTGTGCAGGGAGAGGGGAGCGGAAACACTCTCTTCACTAGCGCTGTAGCAAGTTAACTTTGAGCAAGAGCACTCAGTTAACTGGAGGATGGAACAGGAACCAACTGTTTGCAGGGAGAGGGGAGCGGAAACACTCTCTTCACTAGCACTGTAGCAAGTTAGCTTTGAGCGAGAGCACTCAGCTAACTGGAGGATAGAACAGGAACTAATTGTGAGCTGTGAGAGGGGAGCGAAGACACTCTCTTCACGAGCGCCGTAACAGTTAGCTTGAACGAAAACACTCAGCCTAACTGGACGATAGAACAGGTAAGGAAACAAATGTATGTAGTGAGAGGGGGGCGGAGACGCTCCCTTCACTAGCGCCCTAACAGTTAGCTTGAATGAAACCACTCAGCTTAACTGGACGATAGAACAGGTCAGGAAACAATGTATGCGGTGAGAGGGGGGCGGAGACGCTCCCTTCACTAGCGCCGTAACAGTTAGCTTGAACGAAAACACTCAGCTTAACTGGACGATAGAACAGGTAAGGAAACAAATGTATGTAGTGAGAGGGGGGGCGGAGACGCTCCCTTCACTAGCGCCGTAACAGTTAGCTTGAACGAAAACACTCAGCTGACTGGACGATATAACAGGTAAGGAAACAAATGTATGCAGTGAAAGGGGGGGGCGAAGACGCTCCCTTCACTAGCGCAGTAACAAATTAGCGAGAGCCCTCGGCTAACTTGTACACAATTATCTCATTAGCTTGAGAATAGATAGCACAATCAGCGATAAATGGTAGCGATCTCACCGGCTGACGTGCAGGAGCGTCCGCTCTTTACCGGTCCGGAACTCCTGGGGTCCGAGCGGTGAACACCGCGGCCCCCTCCCTTGGGAGGGCGGACAGCTCGTCGCAGCCTTTGGAGGGCGAGCGTTTCTAGCCCGCAGCTCCGATCGACGATCGCAAGGCTACAGGCGATGAGCTAGAATTTTCAATAAGCTAGCTTGGCTTCTACTCATAAAGTAGTAACCTGCGCAGCGAGAAGATGAAAAAGAACTGAACTCGTTGACAACACCGGAACTTATACCTTCCGGGGTCATACGAGGTCACACGTGACTTTGTTGATATAAATATTCGACCTACGCATGCGCGAGACAGAAGATATCCAGTGCTAAAGCACCGCCTCTGGCGGTCAGTAAGTATGAAATAGAATGTATTATCTCTTCGATTTGCGCGCGTGCGTGCGCGTGTGCACAAACGTTAGTTTTAAAGACCCCCATGAAGCTGAGATTATAACTCGAACCCTGATTATTCAAAAGTTTACATTAACTTTGAATAATAACACGGGAGAAATGGATCCTCTCTTTTCCTCTCTCCCTCTCCCTCTCCTGATAGCCGGTCAGTATCTCATGCAGTTCGCTAAACAGTGGGCGGAGCTTCAGGTGATCATGCAGAGATGTGTGTCTCGGTCAGACTCAGCAGCTGATCTGATCTCTGATCTCTCTCTCTCGTCCGGTTATAATTCACTTGCGTTTATGTCCATATCGATCAGATCCAGCTCTCCTGATCGGTCTTTATAGAGAGCACCGATCAAACTATTAAGAGTGAATATCGGCCGATAATGATGAACGGCAATCGATCGGAGCATCCCTAATTATTACCGGACATTTTGACCGGCAGGTTTTGAATTGACCAGTTTTTTTATATATTTTACCAGCTAAAAACCAGTAATTACCGGCTAAACCCTGGTATACTGTAATTGTATTATTGTATTTTGGATTCGGGATTGTTGGAAACGTTATTTCGATCTCTCTGTTTGTACAAACACACAGAAAAATTGACATTAAAGTTGACTTTGACTTTGAACTGTAATTCCTAGCTCAGTATGAAGCCTCCTAAAAGGAAGACCTTCAAAGAATTGTATTAATTATGTCAACATTTATAGATTATAATACAAAAAAGACTAGTAATGGTAACTGTTGCAAGGTATGCATTCGTGCTGCATAAATTAAAGTACAAAGAAAAGTAAGGGCGGCCAAAATACTCATATAGGGTTGTGTGTGTGTGTGTGTGTGTGTGTGTGTGTGTGTGTGTGTGTGTGTGTGTGTGTGTGTGTGTGTGTGTGTGTGTGTGTGTGTGTGTGTGTGTGTGTGTGTGTGTGTGTGGGTGTGTGTGTGTGTGTGTGTGTGTGTGTGTGTGTGTGTTGTGTGTGTGTGTGTGTGTGTGTGTGTGTGTGCGAGAACAGCAGCACAGTTTGACACATGCCAGTGCCAGGATGTTAAGTCATGGAAGTCATTGAGTACAGCCTGGCAGAGTTACACAGAACAAAGTAAAAGCCAAAAGAAACGTCCAGAAACAAAGACACTATTATCCTGATCTACGCCCATCCCCCATCTGGACTGATTGTGTGTAAACAATACACAAAAATAAATAAAGTTTGAACAATAAAACAAGCTTTGTCTCCAGAAACGTGTTGGACATGTGTGCAGAGGACGTCATCTCAGGGCAGTAATCACTGACCACATGTTACCCCCCAACGCTCGGGGAAACTCCACGACTTCCTGGTAGAGACGAGGATTTCCAAATAATTCAAGTTCACTGAGACTTTCACAACCGAACTTAAGTTTATTATGTTACATATTACATATAATTTAGCTGGCGCTTTTATCCAAAGTGACTTACAATAAGTGCAAAAACCATAAAGAATCAAACTCCGAACAACAAGGAAAGTGCAGATATATCACTTAAAGCAAGATCATACCATAGTAATAATAATAATAATAATAATAATAATAATAATAATACATGTTATTTATATAGTGCTTTTCTTGGTGCTCAAAGCATAAGTAAGTGCTGGTGCATCAGATACAAGGCCTAAATTAACTCAACAAGTGCTTCGTTTTTTTTACCTTAACCCTTGTATGGTATTCGGGTCTGTGGGACCCGTTTTCATTATTTAGCTAAAGAAAATTGATATGATAAATAATTTTTCATTGGCTCATTTTCTGTGAAGAACATATATCAGAACCAAAATCATTTGCAAGGCCCTCTCAGCAGAGAATATTTTGGCCATCTTGATCAGTTGTGATAAGGACCCAAACTGGCGAAGCTTTATTTATTGTGTCCCGCCCATAGGTCCCGAACACCCTGTATGTAATGTAAATGTGTAGGGGGGGGGGTACAGTGGGTGGTCATTGAAAATGTGTTCTGATATATGTTCTTCACAGAAAATGAGCCAAGGCCATTGAGTGTGAGTTTGAAAAATAATTTATCATATCATTTTTCTTTAGCTAAAAGAGCACTTTGAATTGTCGCGTGCTGAAAGGTGCTATATAAATAAACTTGCCTTGCCTTGCCTAAATAATGAAAACGGGTCCCACAGACCCGAATACCATACAAGGGTTAAAGTGTTGTTACAGGTTTAGTAGTGAGATTAATGCAAATTCAGCATGTATTGAATAACTTTAAAGCTAAATAAACAGTGTTTTGGACACTTGTTGGCAACAGAAATAAGCTTTAAAACAGTAACATATTATTTTCTTTACTGTATGTTGATAAGTAAATAAATATGTACTTTATTAATCCCAAATTGTGAAAATCGTTTTGTCACAGCAGCAGAATCACATGAGCACATGAGTAAAACAACAAAAATAAAACGGTAAATAAACATATCAACAGTAGAAAGATATATAGATTAGATTCAGAATCAGAATCAGAATACCTTTATTAGTCCCACAGAGGAGGATCTGCATCGTTACAGCAGGAAAGAGCCACAGACAGCTTAATGTGTTAAGAAAAAAAGTACTAAGTTATGATATAATAAAATATAATATAAAAAATAAAAGTAAAAGAAAAATACTTTCCAAAATACAAATCCTGTAACAGTTCTTAGGATTTAGCAGCCAGGTATATATTACAGTTATTAATGGCATATGTATATAATGTATATATTGCACATATAGCACATATTGCACATAGTATGATGGTATTTAACTGCACAATTTACAAAATACAAAATGCAAAAAATAAATAAATAAAAAATAAAAAATATTTTTTTTAATTATTATTATGTAGAATAAACAAGATAACATATATACAGAATAAGTTAGAATACAAACAAATACTTCAAAAAATATACAAACATAGATGCTAAACAAAACTATAAAGTCAATGTTGATATTAAGAATAAGCAAAGAGTTAAAGGGAAGAACATATTCGCCATCAATTCAAAAGTGAATTGGTTAAACACCTATCTGTTACACTTCACCACATTTTAGCTTTTAAACAAAAAACATTCCCATACAACAGAACTTCGATTTCAATTATGTTTTGAGGGAAACATTTGTTTTATCTCGTATCATGTGTTTGATGTTTACCGATTGTTGTTGTATAGTTGTAGTAGTACACCAACGTGGATTAAACAACATTATTTTGTTAAATAAAAACATGGTGATGTTTTTGTAAATGATTACATGTCTCTTATTTAGCACAGAATATGATCCTATCCGTGACATATGGATCTTAACAAATATCCGCTATATCAGATACCTCTACTGTAGAGCGATGAGCTGTTTATTTCAGTTCCAGTGTGGCAGCTTTTTAATCACTGCTCCCCCTGGTGGATCCATGATCCATTGCAGCTGGTTTCATTATAATTTAATTTATTTATCAAGGGGGCGTATCAAGTCATGCGGGGGTTTTTCCTTTCAGCGAGGGCCCACCCCAGGGGCGAACTGGCCATCGGGACGTTCGGGACGAATCCCGATGGGCCGGTACTGAAGTGGGCCGGTCGGACGATGTGGGCCGGTCGGATAAGTCACTAGCCAGTCCCCCGGTCGAGAGTCCCGGGCTGATTTGTAGTCCCAGTCCGCCCCTGGCCCACCCCGTGCCGATCACGGACCCACATGGGCAGGGGCGTCCGAAATGAGGTGCTACATCTGTATATCCAAAGCTCAATATGTTTTCAGTTAATCAATTCCCATGCTAAAGCCATTTAGCTGACACAGAAGCATAAACCCAGCTTCAACTGTCGGGGTTATAAAAGCTTATTTGTGCCACTAAATGTTAAAAGTTCACACTCATTATTAAGGATGTCGAGTCTTTCAAAGTATTTCTTAAGGTGATTTCTTTTGCCTAATTTTGTCCATTTTACCAATATGCATCTCTCTGTTCAACATCATCTGTCCACCTTTAACATCTGAAACAAATGTGTTCAATTATAACTACAAGAGTCAGATCCATTTTAATTCAAAGTCAACATTATGCTGTCTTTCCTTCTTACTCTGAGCCCATGTCATGATGTGTTGCATTTATTGCTCATGACAGAAATGATGTCAGTAGCATAAATGATTTAATGCACGTTTATTGTCTTATAATCATGACACAGGCTTTTCATTTCATCATGCGTAACCATTGCTCCTTGCTCTATTTGTGTAACACATGGAAATGATGAGGAATCTCCTATTAAAGAGCAGCTGTAATTTACAGTATGTCACAATCACTGCGTCTGAGACCCACTTTCCATGTGTGGGTTTCAATGGGAGAGGCCGCTGAGAATGAAGAAGGAACTCGTCATTTCCTCCCAGATCTGGAACCAATTCAGGATAATTTGACCCAGCAGCCATTGGTGTGTTTGTGTGCACTCTCACATTAAATAGGCCCTATTATGCTTTTGGGGTTTCCTCTTTCCTGTATTGTGTTGTATTTGTTTTTTGTGCATGTAAATGCTCTGCAAAGGCTCAAATCCCTGTGCTCCCTCCAGAGGGAGTTTCTCTATTGGTCTCCTATGTTTACTGGAGTGGCTCAGTCTGTCGGGACTTGGTCTTGGAATCGAAGGGTCGCCGGTTCACGTCCCGATTGGACAAACAACAAAAAAAAATGGAGTGAGCTGGTAGCTGGAGAGGTGCTAGTTCACCTCCAAGGCCACTGCAGAGGTGCCCTTGAGCAAGGCACCTAACCTCGAAACTGCTCCCTTGGCGCCGGGTACCTGGCAGCCTCTCTGCTCTGCCACCTCTCCTATCTGCATGTGGTTGTGTGTGTGCATGTATATCCTCCACTGTGTGTGTAATGTGTGTAAACACAACAGAGTGGGGAAAGACATTTCCCTGTAAGGGATAAATAAAGTGTCTCTTCTTCTTCTTCCGGAACATAGTGACATCCTCATGTAACACTTCTTGCGTTTCTATTGGCTAGCGCTCCAACACATTGTTTATGATAGGCTAAAGGGCGGGACATCTCTAAGCGGTTGACCAATCACAACAGAGTCGGCCAGCTAACCAATCAGAGCAGACTGGGCTCTGGTTTCAGACGGAGGGTGAAAAGAGGTGCTGCAGCACAGGCAGTATGAGAAAAATAAAGAGCTTTTTGAACATTAAAGCATGGAGACATGTCACAGGAGAGACACTAAATGCTCTTTCATATAACTTAGTGATAAAAACAGGATAATATAATAATCTATAATCATATAATGCTGTTAAAGGAGCCACTCTGCATACTGAGTGCTTTTCATTTTGATACTTGAAGTATATTTAGCTGATAATACCTGTGTAATCTGTAAAAGATCTAAAATGTTTCCCCCACATCTGCTTAAACCAGAGATTTTCTATCAGGCTCGTCTTCATTTACTAACCCCAAATTCTAGGTTGATCTTTATTTGAATCTTAACTAAACATCTGTAAGGTTTTAAGGATGCTTCCTGCACGGTTGCAACACTATGGTGGTGATAAAATGTGTCCACATCCAGATGTTAAATTACTAAAAAACTTCTTCTGTGGTAGTTCCTGCTCAGTAGGAGGCTTTAAGACATGATGACACACTCTGAATCAGAAGCAGAAAACAACACCAGAGTAAACAATAAGAATAAACTCTGACTTAGATAGATAAACACACAAAACAGCCGAGGCACTGTCATCTCCAATATGGACAGTTTGGAAGAAGAGGTAGAAAACGGTCCCATCTTAATTTGATCAGGACTTAAAAAACGACATTGTGTTGTCTAAATCCACGCTGAGATAATTGATTTCTTTCAGACGTTGGATAACTTTGATGATATGTAAACTAATATGCATGTGTCCCTTTGGATTATCAGTGTGTCAAGATTTCATTCCTTTCTCAATCCTGCCTGCTAGTGGCCGAAAATCAAAGTTAATGTTACTTAAAAGGGACCTATCATGCAAAATGCACTTTTTGATGTCTTTTATACATAAATATGTGTCCCCAGTGTGTCAGGGAACTCACGCAGCGTCAGAAAATAAAACCCTTTCTCTTTTCCTCCGTACCCAAATCTTTTAAAAACAGGGCGGATACAGATTTGCTGCCGATATGACGTGAAATCGGCGGCGGACCCACAGAAAGTTGCTATCAGAAACAATGCCTGACGTGTTTTGGACGTAATCTCGTCTTTGTTTACATTAGCAAGCCTCGCTAATACTCAGAGCTAACCTGTACTGGAGAGCATGTGTGTTTAAAAAGCAGGAAATAAAAAAAGTCACCTTGTGATAAACCCGCAAGAGAAAAAGCATTTGAGCTCCATACTGTTTCAGAAATAATCCTTGATGTGGTTTAGAACAGGATGGCGTTTTATCACAGCAGAATTTAACTTTACCTCCGGTAGACTTCTGATCAGGCATTAGCTCCGCCTCCTCTTTTTTGTTGTTTCAAGCTAAGGACCCACAATCTGTGTTTCTCTAACAGGGCTGGAATAGAGGGGTATGAGCAGTTTGAGGCATGGCTACAATGGCTGATCTGTTTGGTATTTTAAGCAAAAAACTTCACAGACATGTTTTGTGTAGGTATGGCCCTACAATATATTTTTCCAATATGGCATAATAGGTCCACTTTAACAACTGAGAGAATACAATCTAATAATGCCATATATATATATATCATAATATATATATATATCATAATATATCACATGTATTGGGGCCTTATAGATACTGATAATACTGTTACTAAAGTGAGATTAAGACATGTATTTGTGTCAGTGGTGGGGGGGGGTTGTTTTTGTTTGTTTGGAAATAATTGTAATCGAGTGGGGATGTAATATTATTTAATGACCACCATTTTTCATCAACTTTGTTAAGATAAGATAAGATAAGAAGTACTTTATTGATCCCAATTTGGGAAATGTTTGTGTTGCAGCAGCATACAAAGACATGGCATTGTACATTACAAATGAAAAGACTAGAAATAAACAAGAAAGTAGAAAATATACATGTTGAATTAAAAATGTACAGTAACAAAATATAAAGCAGGTTATTAGATATACATATATATATATAACTATTGATGTTCTTTAATGTCTTTTTTGTATAATATATATATATATTTTTATGTATGTACATTTTTTGGTGTTATCTAATTTAATTATTTTTGAGCAAGTGAATTTTTGGTATCATGTTGAAATCTTGAATGTATGCCCCCTACTCATGGATCTCAGGATCTGAGTTCTTCCTGCCCCCTCCCTGGTTTATTGTAAGTGACCAATGGTTGTCGGTAACCTGCTGTGTGTGTGTGTGTGTGTGTGTGTGTGTGTGTGTGTGTGTGTGTGTGTGTGTGTGTGTGTGTGTGTGTGTGTGTGTGTGTGTGTGTGTGTGTGTGTGTGTGTGTGTGTGTGTGTGTGTGGTGTGTGTGTGTGTGTGTGTGTGTGTGTGTGTGTGTGTGTGTGTGTGTGTGTGTGTCTCTGTGGGGGGGCAGCAGCCGCAGTAGCAGCAGTATAAAGGCAGCAGCAGAGAGGCAGAGCTCGGACACATCTGGAGGAACAGCGGCTCTCAGACAGGATGAACTGCTTCTCTCTGCTCTGCTCGCTGGGCTTTCTGCTCAAAGAGGCGCAGGCGTGGGGCTTCAAGGACGGAATATTTCATAACTCCATCTGGCTGGGTAAATCTCTGTTTTTTAAGTTGTTGTAATTGTAAATTTAGATTTAGAAAAAACAGTTGGTTAAGCTGTTTCACTTTGTTATGAATCACCTGCATGTTTGCTATTTCTGCATTGTAGCCAGAGGAGAAGTACTCATATCGTGTACTGAAGTAAAAGTACTCAGATCTTGTACTAAAGTAAAAGTAAAAGTAGTCAGATCTTGTACTTAAGTAAAAGTAAAAGTACTCAGATCTTGTACTTAAGGAAAAGTAGCAGTACCAGAGTGTAGGAATGCTCCGTTACAGTAAAAGTCCTGCATTCAAATGTTACTCAGTAAAGGTAGAAAAGTATTGGCATCAAAATATAATTAAAGTACCAAAAGTAAAAGTAGTCATCGTGCAGATTGGTCCATTTCAGAATAATATATATGATATGTTTTATAATGATTGATGCATTAAAGTGTTCTCAAAGCTGGTAAGGGAATTATTATTATTTTAGTAATTGTATAGTAGCCTAATAATTGTGATGAAGGTAAACCCAAATGAACAAATAACGACCAATTATATTTATATAATAAGTGCCATAACTCGAGTGGATTACTAGGTGCTTGCCTTCTTGTTATGCATCAAAATCTGTTTAATCTGTAGTTTATTTAAATGTTCAGTTCCAACTTTATCAGCCAGTGTTGCTTACATCACGTTTTTTTATCCATGTTTTTGATTAAGCCAGCTTTTGTTTTAATGCAAAGTGACGTATTTAATTTCCTTCACATGTAATCTTGTACACTAGGCCTACTTTACATGGGATTGTTTTCAGTCAGTTTTTGCAAGCACAGCAATAAATCCCCTCACATAAAGGCACATTGTGAGGACTAACAAGGAATAATAATGAAGGCAACACAGCAGCTCTGCCAAACTGCATGTTTATGGGCTGGCAGGGCTGCAGGAGCCCAGTAAACACGAGGAGTGACTTCATCTCAGGACTTTCCAAATGTAAACACATCTGAGTGTTACCAAAAGATAGCTCAACACATTTAGGAGCCTGTAATGGCTTTACCTTTTTACAGTAAGCTTTAAAGGAGTGTTTCCTCGTGTGCATTACTCTCCAAACACCTGTAACTCGTTTTTATAAACCCCAAATGGTTTTCTTCATGTGGTGAAAGGTGTTTCATATTGCTAATAGGCTTAACAAAGCTGAATCACAAGCACAGCGTTTCTCTCATGTCTACAACATGTTTTTTGGGGGGAGGTTCTCTATGTTTTCTAAAAAGTATGGTCACTGTAACAAACCTAATGGGTTTAAGAGGCAGTGTTTCCTGTAGCAGAGAGAAGAGTTTAATTAGTGTACACAACATTCATCAAACCGGTTAACCAGATCAAAACATCCACTTGAGACTCATTTCTGAGAGCTTTCTGCCCAGTTCTGCCGTCATGCATGAGTGAAACTAGAACAGGATCAGAGCTCCCACTGATAAGACCACAGAGCAAATTACCAAATGACTGGTGAACTTTCAAAATGTAGAACAATCTCACACAGGAAACCTCTCCTTTATCTTTTATATGTTTGGCTTAGCTTAACCTTCACCTTTTTACTACGCATTGTCACCTATTAGGCTGTACTGTTGTGTGTTTTGCAAATCAAACACTTGAAGTATCCTGCTGAAGCTATGGAAGAAGATCTTTTACATGATTAAAAGTATGAATGTCATTGTAAAAATACTTAATTACAAGTAAAAGTCTTTCATTCAAACCCTACTCACGTTTACAAGTATTATGTTCAACATTTACTTAAAGTATAATCTGTAAACTTGGTCATTGAGCAGCAAAATGTCCCTTTCTGTGTGTTATTAGTATATGTCACATGTGTCAAACTCAAGGCCCGGGGGCCTAATTTCGGCCCGCAGGATAATTTCTAATAACTATTAGATCTGGCCCGCCGGTATATTGCACGCACACCTTCACTCAATCCTGAGGGTTTCCTCCGCTCAGAGCCTGACCCCAAACATTGATGAACTTGCACCCAAGATGAGATGCCAAGTATCTGGCTTGAACTAGCATCACAGAGCAGCAGACTGAGTTTACATGGATGTTTCCTTCTGCACTTTCTTTCTGCGACAACAGGGCATGTTTGCTTTTTTCTTTGAGGGAAATAGTTTTTTTGAAGCTGTTGTTGGCCTGTGGAAAAATGTAATCATAAGAAATGACTGAGGAAAAGCTGCAGATAGAGCCATAAGAAATGAATGCAGCTGATTATTTAATGTTTAATGTTGTTTTTATAGGCAATCATTGAAGCTTTGTTAGTTCCAGGTTTAATATGTGCAATAAGTTCATTTCAATAAGTTTCGCAATAAACATTGAACCAGTCCGGCCCTCGACTAGTACCCAATTTTTTATTTTGGCCCACTGTGTATTTGAGTTTGACACCCCTGGTATATGTGATGTATTTGGATTCAATCAATGCAGAAATGTATTGTGGTAGATGTTTAAGGTTTTGCTCATTTTAACTCCTTAATATAGTTGGCTAGTTAAATCTTCAGCAAGGCATCATATTCTGTGAGATCAACTCCAAAAAGTCGACTTCTCATGAGATTCTCCGAAAAACAGCTTGTTTTCAGTTTAGTGACGAAGCATTTTCCCGCTGATCCAAGAGGCTTTTTAAAGACTGTATTTATGTTAAGAAGGAGGAGTATTTCTAAACACATAAAGAAACACTTCATCCTTTCATCCAACACATTCTGAGGAAGGGAATGAAAACTGTAATCTGACAAATAACTAAAGCTGTCAGACAAATGCAGTGGAAAACAGGAACAATATTTACTTCTAAGATGTAGTGGAAATATAAAGTTATACATAATGGAAATACTCAAATAAAGAAAACTCAAATGTGTACAAATGGAGCCCTTTTATTCAGTTTGAGGGTTTCCCTTTCCTGTAGTGTGTTGTAGGTTTGTGTGTGCATGTAAATGGTCTGCAAAGGTTAAAACCCCCTTGAAACACCTCCATTGGACTCCTTTGTTTACTTCAGAAACTTAGTGACATCACTATGTAACACTCACGCTTGTATTGGCTAGCGCTCCAACACATTGTACATGATAGGGTAAGGGGCGGGACATCTCTAAGTGAGCCGGCCAGAGCAGCCTGGGCTCTGGTTTCAGACAGAGGGTGAAAAGAGGTGCTGCAGCACAGGCAGTATGAGAAAAATAAAGAGCTTTTTGAACATTAAAGCATGGAGACATGTCAGAGTAGAGACACTACATACTGATATACACCTGAACATCAGCAGGAGAGGACTCTTTAAAGTAGAGACACTACATACTGATATACACCTGAACATCAGCAGGAGAGGACTCTTTAAAGTAGAGACACTACATACTGATATACACCTGAACATCAGCAGGAGAGGACTCTTTAAAGTAGAGACACTACATACTGATATACACCTGAACATCAGCAGGAGAGGACTCTTTAAAGTAGAGACACTACATACTGATATACACCTGAACATCAGCAGGAGAGGACTCTTTAAAGTAGAGGCACTACATACTGATATACACCTGAACATCAGCAGGAGAGGACTCTTTAAAGTAGAGACACTACATACTGATATACACCTGAACATCAGCAGGAGAGGACTCTTTAAAGTAGAGACACTACATACTGATATACACCTGAACATCAGCAGGAGAGGACTCTTTAAAGTAGAGGCACTACATACTGATATACACCTGAACATCAGCAGGAGAGGACTCTTTAAAGTAGAGACACTACATACTGATATACACCTGAACATCAGCAGGAGAGGACTCTTTAAAGTAGAGGCACTACATACTGATATACACCTGAACATCAGCAGGAGAGGACTCTTTAAAGTAGAGACACTACATACTGATATACACCTGAACATCAGCAGGAGAGGACTCTTTAAAGTAGAGACACTACATACTGATATACACCTGAACATCAGCAGGAGAGGACTCTTTAAAGTAGAGGCACTACATACTGATATACACCTGAACATCAGCAGGAGAGGACTCTTTAAAGTAGAGACACTACATACTGATATACACCTGGAAATTAGCATAAAAGGGCCCCTTTAAGTACGTAAGTAGTTACTTTTCCCCTCTGCAGGTCACTGTGGTTTCTGCAAACATTCCTTCCTCAGATGGAGGTAACAGCTGTTTGATCTCTCTCTCTCTCTCTCTCTCTCTCTCTCTCTCTCTCTCTCTCTCTCTCTCTCTCTCTCTCTCTCTCTCTCTCAGAACAAGCAGCTGGAGTTTACCACCGGGAATCACGCAAAGGGAGATACCAGCTGACGTATAAAGAAGCCAAGGCCGTCTGCAAATACGAGGGGGGAAGCTGGCCACTCACGAACAACTGGAGGCTGCTCGTCAAATAGGTCTGCAGAAACTCACGTACACACACCAAACACACACCCTGTTAAAGGAGATTTACTGTAGGGGAGTGAATGCATCATAATTAATCACTTGAGGGAGACTCATACCGTACCCACCCAGTGAAAGTATGGAGGTTTACCTTTCCTTTCTCCCATGAAACACTTAAAGCACCATGTCTAATGTAACAGTAGAGATACAAGGCTGGAATGCTTTCAGACTTCCCATGTTCATAGGGCAAAGGTCGAGGATGAAACACTTCTTTCCACGAGTGCTTTGCTGTTTCATGAGCAGGTTTTAAGCGGCCTCAGGAGCATTGTTAAAGTCCGTTAACACCTTCTTGTGTGGGTAATATCACCATTTGTTCTTGAGATGGAGTCCAGCCACTCGATCCTGTCCCCTTTCAGCGCTTGAGACCAGTTTTCCCACAGCGGTCTACCTAGGAGGTCTCTGTTTTATCTGGGGGTCTGCTGAGTGTAACTGTGAGGCCCCCACAACAAAATAACAGACAGAGAGTCCAGGTTTCTACCTTTGAGGCTTTTCCGTGCTTGGCTGGCAGAACACAGTGGTTTATTATCAGTGGTTGCATCAAGCAGATATATTTTATTTTTCAGGTTTCCATGTGTGTGCAGCCGGATGGTTCGACAGAGGGCATGTCGGGTACCCCATCGTTAAACCGGGCGCTAACTGTGGCTTTGGGAAGATCGGCGTTGTGGACTACGGAGTGAGAAGAAACAAGAGTGAGAGATGGGATGTGTACTGCTACAACCCAGACTGTGAGTACACTTCACTTAACCCACAACATTATAATTTCTACATCAGTTTCTTACCACGTGTTGCCTTGAATTCTCAATGAATTATTAGATTCTTCCACAGTTATCTACACATGTTGTCATAATTCCTTTATCCGTCCCACAGAGGGAAAATGTTCATTGTTAAAACAAACAGACTAGACCGATTCAGACAAAAAATAAATCAGTATGGTAGTGGCAAGCAAAACAATCTAATAAGTAAACATTCAAGGTAGGAAAAGGATTAGTATCATGAAGTGAGGAATAAGTAAATGGGAGCAGCATTTAACAACAGCAAAACTATTCAAAACCATTCATTTAAAAAGTAAAACCGATGTCCAAGTCTCAGTTTTCCGGTTGGATGCTCACTACTTCCCAAATACATGCATTTTCTCTAAAACCTCATTACTCCACTTCACTTCTGCATAGATAGTGCCGACGCAAAGGGAGTAGCGCGCTTAAGTGTGTTGAAAATATTGCTTTAAATTGGATAAAAGGTAAATTTATGACAAATCAAACACTGACGCATGCACAAAGGTTATATGTCGTCATTCAGATGTGGAAGTGATACTGGTATTACTAAATTAAAATATCTTGCAATGGGATCACACAAATGCTAAATTCTTCACCACTTCCTATAGTCCCCAACAGCGGTCAGACTAAGTGACAGACAGAAAAATATAAACTCATAACAAAGAACTTAAAACCTTCCCGTTACAGTAAATGTCTCTAGGACAACGTTTTGCGATGGTGACACACAAACACACTCACAAGGTGAAAACTAAAAAGTGTAACGGCTACTAAATATCTGAGTGGTTTAAAGAGACTGTGTTTGAAGCGTAGGCGATGACTGAGGCTGTGGTTCAGAGTAGTCATCCTGTCTGAGGCTCTGCAGACTCACTTCACTTAAAACCACAATCTGTGTCGCACCCTGTGAGTTATCATGAGGAGACCAGGAATAAACCTGCAGGACGTGAGGAAGTGATAAGCTGCACAGTGACTGGTTTTTAGAACCAACACGCCTGAATGATTCATTTTAACTTGAATGTCAATGGGATTTCCCAATCTGCCTGATTTATTTGGAGCCGAAGTACGTTTACTCTTTTGTCCTTTTTAAACACATCTGAAAAGCATTTAAAAGTAATATTTTGGAAATTAACACCGAAATGAAAAGCAGCTCAACATTTTCTAGCCACTGTGCCTTCAGTGAGTCAAAAATAAATATTTGTTCAACATCAGAAACCATTTTATCGTCTATTGAAAGGAGATGGAAATGTTGTGTGGCTGTACACTCTGAATATTTATTATATTTAGCCTTGAAGAATTATTATTTATTATTTTCAATTATATCAAGACAATTAAAACAGAATAATTGCAAAAAACATTATGCACAAGAACTACAATTAAAACAGATTAATCAAAGGATTACTACGATGCACAAAAAAGCTAATTAAACAAAAACAAAATAAGTAAAACCTTGTTGGTGTGGAGGAAACTTCTGTGTAGTAATGCATGGAGTCACCGACTCAGGAAGGAGACACGGTGAGAGTTGGAGCTTTGATGTCAAACACTGATGGGTTTATTCAGAGTATTCGGCCGGAGGATTCACATCACAAATCAAAGAGTCAGAGGTTCTGACCACACGGTAGAGTTGCCACGTCAATTCTGAAGAACCTCTCTCTATGCTAGACCTTTTAACAGGTTCACAGAGAGAAATCAACATCTCTGAAGGAGTAGACTAAACACTGAATCACCTGCGTCCGACGCTCATGGCCTCAAGGATTTCACATCCTAGAGCCCACAAACACCGATAAAGAAGTGCTCAGTGTTCTCACAACAATTACCCTTCGTGCAGTCAAGTTGACCGGTCTCACACTGGGGACAACAACACATATGGCACCAAGGCCTTTCCTTAAGGAGATAACACATGTCAGAGTAAAAGGTTAGATATCTAGAAGAATTATTCCTTAACAGTTCCTCTCTTTTTATCATTTTTGATAACCTTAAAACATTAGTCTAATAATTCTGGTCAATACTTAAATCAATAGGCGTCTTCAGATTCGAGTGTGGTCTCACCTTACATTCAATTACATCACAAAGTAGAATAAGATTGAAACATTCAATCACAATGATTGATACAGGCAATCATAATAGGAAAAATTATCTCTCATCAGTGTTTGGAGCATCTTTTGTCAAAAGCATAATAATGAACACACATAAAACACAGATACATAATAGCAAAATATTTGTTTTAAACTAATATCTTTTATCATTTAAACCATTAGTTAATGTCATTTATCAAACTATAAAATCAAAACCAGAAACAGCTTAAAGATTTGCTTTAAGGCAATCACTAGTCAAAAGCATTTAAACTTAGGATCATAAGAGATCCAGCTAAGGCATACAATTCACAGTGGTGATTTGATCAATCTGTAATCGGCAAAGTTGCAGTGTCCTCAATTTTAGGATTACTTTACGTTTACTTCATTACGCTTTAGTCAAGAGTAAGGCACTTAGTCTTAGTAAAATCAATACATTCATTTTAGTCAAGTACATTGTTCAAAATCTGAAAAGGAAAAGTTAGGCAAATATTCAAAGACTTTTGTAAAAACCTGGAAAGGAAGATTAAACATTCTTAAAACTTTAATTCATACATTTGTAAATGCTACAACTGATCTGTACCAAATTAAGTCTATCACTTATTCTTATTAGCCATACTTACCTGATCATCTACTTATGGTACTTGGAAAGGGTTCTTCTGTGTTTATCTAATGGTGAATATAGAATATCAATTTCTTTAAATTATACTTCTCTAATTTGAGGATCAAATATGCTACATAATTGTTATATGAATTATTATAAATATTTGTTTTGGGCCAAAACTGAAATGAATCCAGTACTTGAAACATCATTGTAGGTCTGTCTGTGCATGGGTAATACATTACAGAGTAGTGTTGTTAAGCCTGATTGCTGGATGATTAGGATATTAACATTATCTGTTATAATATTAGAAATACCTTATTATTCAATACCTTATAATCTGAGAATATTTATTTATTAATTTTGTTTAGTGTGAAAATGTAATCTGATCTGACTAAATATATTTATCACCACTATTTAACACATGTCTGGTCATTGGAAATATAAAAAACAATCATTAATTGTACATCTTTAAACATCTGGTCATTCAATTCAAAGTTCATCTTTGTACAAGAGCTGGAAGAACATGTCCGTCAGGCTTCCTGACTCGTTCTCCTCCTCCCTTTATGACACCGAGTGTCTGGTGTGTAAAGGCATCCTGATACTGTAGATTAGCACTGAGGTGCTGATTGGCTCAAACTCTTCTTCATCAGAGCGCCATATTTCAACCCCCCAATTGCTCTGCTTTTGTGTGGCTCATTCAGTGAGCACTGTAGTTAATCCCCCAGTGAGACGGAGGCTCATCTGCCGGTATTCCTTCTGCTATCTGCTTGAGAGCAACTGCGTATTCCTGATGCATCCAGGTGTCCCCCCCGTGATGGGAGAGGTTAGGAAGACATCAAACTCCTCCAAGAAACATGGAACCTTGTATTATAGAAACCTCTGAAGCCCTCGCTCGTCAGGGTTGTCTGCTAGAGCAGAAAGATGAAGAGAAGAACCCCTCTTATCAGAAAGGTGAAGAGAAGCATCCCATCTTATCAGAAAGGTGAAGAGAAGCATCCCATCTCGAACGACCTCGTGCTTCCTTGCACGTGGCTGGGGGTGCTCTCTGCACCCGGAGAGTGTGACCCTCTCTCTCTGACCCTTGGCCTTGAGAGCTGTCCTAGTTATTGGGTTAACACTGATAGGGATGTTTTTCTGAGTGAAGACAACTCAAAGTAATGGATTAGCACATTATCATTTAATTACAAAAATAGGATAGGCCCCTCAGAATTATTTGGGAGCCTTCCTGACACATGCACATTATCATTTTGAAGGTTTGTGTTAGTCATTTAACATGCAAGAATCATATACTCATCAGTCCATAGCAGAGACATGTTATTGTAAGTTAAAGGTGAGCTTGTCCCTGTGGATATAACCCCTTCTCAATGATTCTAAATGTATATTAATTCACCATTTACCTTTTGATAAATATTAGTTTATCAGAAATATTTTGTCTCTTCCATAAAACATAGGTTTGAGAAATAAATTACCCAATATAAAATCAATTACTCAATATAATTGACTCTTCCCTCCCTTTTCTTACATATGGTACATATGAAATAATAACTTAGGAGTCTATTTAAACATGGTATAGTTTATAATCTATTAATCGAGAAGACTCAGTATCACCTGTGTGCAGCTTACAAAAACCATTGTGAGAAACATATATTATGCAGGAAATGATACATTTGTTGAAAAACAAAGCATATCTGATTTGGGAGGAAAAGTTTCATCCCTTTAACATCTGAGTTATTACTGAAGGCATAGCATGAATGATATTGGGTGTCTGAGGGTGTCATTACTGAGAAATGTCAAACAAAATCAAAACCTTACATTTGAAAACAGGTTTGCATTCCTCCACTTAAGGTGACGTTATCATTGGAAACAATAAAAGCTAATTGTTTTGATGTAGAATCTATACATTGAATCGTTAGAGCAGAACATAATGGTTGTATTGTAGCCTGAGTTTTGTGCAGCCTTTAGTTTTACCAGGTGGAAACATTGTCTATATAATGTGAATACATGTAGAACTAGACATTAAGAGACCCCTGACATTAGGCCTATTTGAAACAATAGTAGGGGCTTTTACCAGCTCGCCAACTTACAGGCATCCTCTGCATAGCAGTATGAATAGCCTTAAAAACAACCCACTCTGCGGTAACGAGAGTCATGTATCTGAACCAAATGCCCTAAGTGAAGCCGTTAGTCTCATCTGACTGACCCAAGGGTTGGTGCTGGTGTGACAGGGAGGCTTCCAAGTGTTCATAGCAGATGTCATGCTTTCAGTTCATGGCTCAGTGGGGGGGAGCAGACCCATGTGAGACAGTATCAACGGCTGTAATGTTCAGTTTGAGGAGTGTCATTCTCTCTGGGAGCAGGAAATGGTGTCCATTCAGACCAGACCATTAATGTCATGTAGAGCAGCCATAGCATCTCTGTGACTGCACTCAGCCGGACTGCAGCAGGGCAGAACTGGGTGACTTTTAGTGAAGCCGTCCAAGGCCATAGACAAAATGGAACCACGTACTAACAAAAGGGACACAAGGTCATCAATGTCTCTCTTTACCTTTGGCCTAATTGTAAAACAAATTAGTGGAAGAAATGTGGAACACTAATCCATCATCATGTGACATTTAGAGTTAATTTAAATAATTACTTATGGGTTGAAGTCAAATTAACATTAACATTAGAACTAAAGTCAGTCAAAATTGGACTTGCACGGATCAGAATCTAATCAATACACCATTTTCCCAGCTCTGTAATGAAAAAGATATCAAGATTAGGTACATTACAGGAGTGTTAAAACATCCAAACATGCACACTTATCTTATTCTAGTAGAGATTAGAGGACAGGTCTAATGTTGTGAACAAAATGATCAAGTCAAGTTATTTTATTTATTTTATCTTATGTACCACATTTAATTTAATAATTAATCTTAAATTACTAATAACTTTAAAGAAGGCAACAATTTACAATGTGGATAAGGTGACTACTTATCCAAAGTGTGGGTGTGTGTGGGTGTGTGAACAGCTTGTCTGCCCAAGGTTAAAACATTTGGGACAGCAGTGAGAATGTTATGAGAAACAATTTGTTGCTTATACTGAACTCGAAAGAAGCTGAGATTAGAACATTTGAAATAAATCAAAACACTTGTACATTAATTAAATACATTTGACATTTAGCTTGAGCTGGGTTCAATACTTTCTTTATGGTATTTAAATTGGGCTCAAGTAGAACCTTTACATGGATTTGGCTTGCAACACAAAGTGATACCGATCTCTGTCTGTTATGATTTGAAAGTCTCATGATTTAAAGTGTAGGGCTGTGAAGGAGAGGCCCTTGGAAAACAACATCTACTTTTTTTAACTGTAATTACTTATTGTAAAGAGATTGCAACATTATACTTTTTAAATAATTGCTCAATTCATTTAACACATTTATTATGCACACTGTAATGAAAACGTCAACAAATATATTGATCCTGGCTTAACCAGCGACCTTTAACAACTATTATAATTGTAGTAATGTCTATGGAGACCAATTGGTTGATACGAGAAATCATTTGAAGCAGTTTAATAAAGAATGTTAAACTATATTTAAAACTGTAATTAAACTTCAACTTATATTAATTATCTGAATCCAGTGGCCAGTTGGAACAGATAATCAACAAAGTTTCCATTTTGCAGCAACAGCGCAAAATGTTTCAACAATAATTTGTATTATGTCGAGTCTAGTTCTGTCTTATCAGCTTTGTTTCGGAATGTGTTCAATACATTACGTTTTTTTTCATTATTACCATACAATACATAGATTTAAGAATAAATGAAACAAATAATATAATATTGACCTAAAACAGCAGACAGATTTTGCCACCCTGACCTCCTCAGGCAGGTTTTTTTTACGACCAGCAGTGATGCCTCTGAGGGTCTCAGGGTGCAGGACGGGGCATAGGGTTTATAAAAGGTCACAAACATATCTTAACATACCAGCAATACAATTTAAGAATGTAAGTAATATAATCTTATTTTCTTCTTACACCTACAGCGCACACCCTGAACAGTGTGCTTCGTGTTTACATTTCCTCTGCACACTCAGATGCAGGACATAAAAACACTCTTTTGCTATTGATTTTCATTTTGCAGCACATCTATACTACCAGAATTTTGCAAAACACTATATATTATTTATTTTCTCAAGTCATTTACTTTTGGTGAGTTAACTAAAGCTTAGTTTATTTTACCCTGGCTATGGACTGATTCATTATTAGTTGTTACAAAACAAGACGGCGGTTAGTACAAGAAAAACCACACTGCAATTAGACGAACAAACATGATGAACTCGTAATAAACACCAGTGCGTCAGCAAAGTTCATCCAGCTCAATTTAGTCCGGATTAAAGAGGTTTCAGAGGGGGTAGGGACTATTATGATCTCTCCCAATGGGAACCCAGTGGGGCACCTTGACTCGTACCTCCACCCTTGTATACAAGTCCTTAGATCGGTGCCTGAAGACCGTCCAAGAGCAATAACTAGCTTATCCTCTTGCGACTCCACTATCCCTGCTCTAGTGGTGCTATGCCCCCCCGATCTGGAGCACATAGACTTTTTTTCCTCTACCCTTTCTATCCGAAACCACACAGTTAACTGTAGTCCTACTCGACCAGCCTACACACCTCCCATCATGCTCATCCCAACGATGAAACACAGTTTTGCTCTACACTTGCATACCACTGCCCACCCATGATCAATTAGCCTATAATTTTATGTATGCACCCCGGACCGACACCAGCTCCTCCAGCAATGTAGGGAGCCTGTCGCATCAGGTAATGCACGCACCTCGCACCGGCCAGCACGTCGTAAACGGCCACAAGCCACGAGAGTGCTTTTAAACAGTCTCTTTTTTAATAGAGACGGCGGTGGTGTGAGTTAAAGTTATAGACAAAAGCTGTGATTTTCTCCCTCTGAGTTCACTTCACCAGCTCATGCAGATACGGGGAGGTATTTGACACACATTCCCCGGAGCTGCAGCAGCTGGAGCCGTGTTTTTTTTAGAGGCGCTGGGGGTAATATCTATGGCTGCTTTAGTTAACTGCTAGTGTTGGCCGCTGAAACCCCCGGAATCTCGGCGATTTGTTCATTACAAATCTCTATTTTGATTTCACACAGAAGTTCCACTTTACTGCTGCCCTCATTAAGGTCTTTTTAAACATCTCCGTGTATGCCTGCACAGCACATACGTCCCGAGCAGCACACACAGAGGGAACCAGCCAGGACAGAGTCCCTGGATGATCCCCTGGGGTTACTAGCCCCAAATGTTCATTAACCAAAACGAAACGCAGCCGCTTAGCTTCACAGATAATTTTAGGATACCGTCAATCACAGATTCTGGTAAGGCAATGTCCAAATGTAGATTTGAAATCACACTTACCAGTCTCTGAAGATCTGTTGGTATCCTGCCGACAACGCCAATTTGTGGAGGAAACTTCTGTGTAGTAATGCATGGAGTCACCGACTCAGGAAGGAGACACGGTGAGAGTTGGAGCTTTGATGTCAAACACTGATGGGTTTATTCAGAGTATTCGGCCGGAGGATTCACATCACAAATCAAAGAGTCAGAGGTTCTGACTTCACGGTAGAGTTGCCACGTCAATTCTGAAGAACCTCTCTCTATGCTAGACCTTTTAACAGGTTCACAGAGAGAAATCAACATCTCTGAAGGAGTAGACTAAACACTGAATCACCTGCGTCCGACGCTCATGGCCTCAAGGATTTCACATCCTAGAGCCCACAAACACCGATAAAGAAGTGCCTCAGCGTTCTCACAACAATTACCCTTCGTGCGAGTCAAGTTGACCGGTCTCACACTGGGGAGACCAGGTGCATGTTGCGAAAAATGATTGTTACAGTGGATGAAGGGGGTGGGGGAGGGGTGTCTAAAGTCAAAGATGAATCTTGATTGGGCCAAATTTGACCCCGAGTCACCCACAACAATGCTGCTGGGTCTCCCCAGACCCCAACACCAAATGATACACTTTTTTTTTGAGAGACCTTCAGACTTGGCAAAAAAATTCAAAATCTGTTTTGCAGTGTTTATATATCTGTTGTGGAGGATATCATGAAGCCTTGTTCCGATAAAAAAAACTAGAGCGTAGTTATTATATAATTTTAACTTGAAACGGGTCACGGGAGACCCGAACACAACATAAGGGTTAAGCGGTCCGTTTTACAGAAGATAAACAAACCTGTGTGTGCTCTCTGGTGGATAAACGATGACATTGCAACGCTTAATTCTAATTACTAATTGGCTGACATTGTCACTACCCGATCTGTCCCCCTGCCCGATCTGTACTGCGCATGTGCGAGATGGTCCGCCATATTGGACAACTACATACGGCAACTCTACTAGGACACTTGACACAGTGGCTTTTGGCAAAGCAGAAAAAGAACCGAGAGAGATTATTGTTATTACAACGTGACTTCACTATTATTTAACAACTCTTTTTATTGGGTTATTTTATTTGGGGTTAAATACATTGTTAGAATAAGTGAGACATGGATTTAACTTCTGTTAGACAGCTATCATACTGAATAAATATTTACTGTGAATGTATGCAAAAATGTATGGCATATAGCTGTCTAACAGAAGTTAAATCCATTTCTCACTTATTCTGACAATGTACTTAACCCCAAATAAAAGAACCCAATAAAAAGAGTTGTTAAATAATAGTGAAGTCGCATTGTAATAATAACTCATCTCTCTCGGTTCTTTTTCTGCTTTGCCAAAAGCCACTGTGTCAAGTGTCCTATTAGAGTTGCCGTATGTAGTTGTCCAATATGGCGGACCATCTCGCACATGCGCAGTACAGATCGGGCAGGGGGACAGATCGGGTAGTGACAGACATGAACGGTATAAGATGATACAGGTATAGCCTACACAAAAAAATGACATTTTTAAATGCTGAAAAAAGATCATGAATTCAAACAGATCTTCTCTTATTTCTTACAGTTTATACTCCATATTTAGAAGAAAGTCACTTAATGAAGCATGAATTACATTTTCTAGGATCCTCTGCTCCGAAAGGTTTATTTTGTTCTCACGTCACCAGTTGATTTCATTGTCTAAATTACACATTTTATCTGATTTCATCCTCATTTATGGGTGTATATGTTTCCTTTTTAATGATCTACAAATAAGAAACAACGTTAATCAACCTAACAACCCTTCTCCCTGCAGGACATCGAGTGGAAAACCTTTAGATGCCATTGTTACCGGTTTCCACATGTGTGTTTCATTTCCTTCCTTTACAAAAGATCTCTTCTTCTCCTACTCTTGATTCATTCAGAGCTCACACGCAGGAGAAAGACCCCCCCAAATCCAAAGTGCTGCACGTGAACAGATGCAGATTAAAGTCCTGCCTCAGAACACACATGTATCATCATGTCCTTAGATGACCGCAGAGCTGCTTTCCCACTGCAGTGATGTTCAAATGTTCCCCTTATTTCTGTTCCCTTAAATACCAAGAACTCTCCAAGTGAGTTTTATTCTTTGGAGCTGCAGAAAAGCATGCTACAGACCTTAAAGGGGACCTATCATGCAAAATGCACTTTTTGATGTCTTTTATACATAAATATGTGTCGGGGAACTCACGCAGCGTCAGAAAATAAAACCCTCTCTTTTTTCCTCCGTACCCAAATCTCTAAAAACGGGGGTACAACGGAGCTGATCCAGATTTGCGTCCGATATGACGTAATATCGGAAATGTAGGCTGGCTTTACACCCACGGCCCTATCAGAAACGTTGCTATCAGAAACAATGCCCGACTGTTTTGGACGTAATATGGTCGGTGCATGTTTACATTAGCATCGCTAACACTCAGAGCTAACCTGTACTGGAGAGCATGTGTGTGAAGAAGCAGGAAATAAAAAGGAACTCACCTTGTGGTATAACCGGCAAGAGAGAAAGCCTTTGAGCTCCATACTGTTTCAGAAATAATCCTTGATAACCCATGATATGGCGTTTCATCACGGCAGTATTTAGTTTAGACAGTAGCTGCCGGGTCCTGCATGAGCTCAGCCCCCTCCTTTCTTTTATTTATAATTTTTTTTTTTTTTTAAAGCTTTATACCCAAAATCAGCACGTTTGAAACAGGAAGTGAAATAGAGGGATATGAGGCATGGCTAGAACGGGTGATCTGTTTAGTATTTTGAGCAAAACACTTCATAGACATGTTTTTTATATATTTGTATATATCTGAGACCTATGCTATTGCCTAAAAATAGCATGACAGGTGACCTTTAATATGTATGAATTTAGAATACAGACAAACGCACTAAATGTTTCTTCCTTCACTAACAGCCTAGTTACTCACAAACTCTGGTGTACATGCAGGTCAGGATGATCTTCTACCTCTCTTTGTAGTTTTACTTTTTAATTATCTGTTCTTCATATATTCTAAGATATATTATTGAGATTTTTACTATTATTATTATCGTATTTATTATTTTAGACTAATTAATTATAGTGATTTCAATATCAATAATAATGATTATAAAGTAAGAAACATTTACAAATGAGAAAAAAGTAAAAAATGTAAACACTGAATAATAATTAATAATGATATTATAATATTAATCATAATTAATAATAACTAAAACAATTAAGTAAAAATGCTGAATATCAACTGCAGAATGCACATATACAGTACATCTTTATACACTGCAGCTTCATTAAAAAGGGTCTCCATTGTCTTCTACATCAATGGTAAAGAGACTTTGATTTTAGAGACAATACCTCTACCAAAATAAAATAGAATACACATTAAACACTGAATAATAATCAAGTGAAAAATGCAGCATATCAACTGCAGGCTGCACATACATCTTATACAAGTTACATACAAGTTGCTAGCAGCAGTTCATTCATCGTTTTTTAGGACAATTGAAGAAAAATGCCGATTTAATTCTAACCTCTGCATTTGATGTGTGTGTCTTCCAGCTAAGGAGTGTGGGGGGACGCTGACGGACCCTCACAGGACCATCCAGTCCCCAGGCTTCCCCGAGGAGTACCAGGACGAGCAGATCTGCTACTGGCACATCCGGGTGCGCCTGGGCCAGAGGATCCAGCTGCTCTTCCAGGAGTTCGACCTGGAGGAGGACTCGGGCTGCCTGGCCGACTACCTGGAGGTCTACGACAGCTACGACGACGTCTCAGGGTTCGCTGGCAGGTCAGTGGCTTTGAGGGGGAAAAGGAAACAGGGTCTTCATGTGGCCATATATGGGGAAATGCAAGGTGAACTTCTCATCTCATCATTTATGTCATTTCATTCTTTACTGGAGAATAAATTAAAATATCGACGTCTCCGGGTTCGCTGGCAGGTGAGGAGATTCAGGAGGGAAAGTGGGAGGAATCTGCACTTGTAGCTCCAAAATCTTTATAGAACTGACACAGGATTTGAAAAATATGATTCCAATTACTTGTATATAAGTCAAAGTCCAAAGTATTGCCAATCTTTCAGTTTGTGTGTACAGACAGAGTGATCGAAATACCGTTTCCCACAATCCCGAATAAAAAATACATAGTTATATAAAATATCTATCCTATATACACAATCAACCGACACATTTATACGTATGCACACATTAAGACCTCAATAAAACCACAATAATCAAATATACAAAATAACAGTCACTTCAATACCTATGGGAAATGTACATTAGTGCAAGATTGTCCATAGCAGCATATATAGACTCTACTTGCACTATTTCTATTCTATTCTATTTGTATTTACTTGCACTATTTTATCTGTTTATTGCGTTGCACTGTTGGAGGAGCCTGTGACCTAAGATTCTCATTGACATATCTACACTGTAGCTATGCACACATTACAATAAAAGCCTTGAATCTTGAATCTTGAATGATAAGATGCAAGGTTTACTGTATATACGACGACGTCTCATGGTTCGCTGGCAGGTCCGTGGCTTTGAGGGGGAAAGTGTGAAAAAAACAAAAAAACAGGGTCTTCATCTGGCCATATATATGATGTATTTATTTCAACAAGGACCATGCATACAAATACATTAATCTCAGAAAAGAGAAGAGATGCCAGATTTGAGCTAATAGCTAATTTCCATGTGCAGTCCTCAGGCAGGTACACAACAATCAACACACACTAAAAACATTGCATAATCTCTATCACACAAACAATTATAAAACATGATTTGAGTACAGGTCAATAAAATAATACATAGTAGAGTTAAAATATAATATTACAATACAGTTAAAATTGAAAAACTTAGATTACAGTGTAATTTAATGTTGGCATATACATGGGGAAATGCAGGTGAACTTCTCATCTCATCATTTGTGTCATTTCATTCTTTACTGGAGAATAAATACAAATATCTAGCGCGCTTCCGCATGATTGATGAAATGCTATTACATATTTCACAGCTGATCGAACAAGGTCCTTTTTGAAACATATAAGACATTCAACAATAAAAATCACAGGCACAAAAACCACCAAAGAATGTCATGTTTTTAAAAGAGGCATACAAGCGTTGACAACAATGTACAAGTTAATTCTTACTGACTGAAAGTAATGATAGTAATTATAATGGAAATGTCCTGACGTTATTTTCCTGCATGGGAAAAATCAGTCATCAGTTCAAAGTTGTCAAACAGATAAATGCTTTTTATAATTGATCATCTGTTACTTAAAATACATTATCTAAGAAATGTCAGAAAATACAATCAATGTTTGTCATTATGCAAACACAGCAATATAGCAGTTGCATATGATCAAGAAAATAAAGATAAAATACAGGTTGATTAAAAGTGTGTCCAAAGACATTTGAAAATGCGTCAAAAGCTCCCAGGTAGCAATGGATCATGTGACAATAAATTGTGATTCTGTTGTGTTGTGACCATAAATATTAAGTGAATGGGTATATTTGTGGTTTTCTCAATGGAGAACAACCTTTATACAATGTTCTTTCTTAACAGTGATTCATGCTTAAATGAATGAACATTGCACTGTTCTCCTGGAAAGTATAGGAAATGTATGATAGCATGGAAACATGTTAAAGGTCCCATGTCATGGCCATTTCTACTGATCATAATTCCATTGTTGAGGTCTACTAAAATACATTTATATTGAGCAATTTTCCAAACTCACATTGGTTTCTCATACAGCATCTCTGTATAGTATGTGTATTCACTCTCTGTCCTAAACGGCTTGTTGGAGCTTCTGCCCCCCCCCTCCCTGTGAGCCCAGTGGCCGTCTGCGAGACAGCGAGACACAGCGAAACCCAGCCCGAAACACACACACACACCCGCAGCCTGGCTGGGAGTTTGTGTGTGTGCTCAGGCTGAGTTCCGCGGTGTCTCGCCGACCCCACACCAGTGAGCCAGCTCACAGTGTCCCGCTCCTCGCAGCAGCGAGCCTCGCAACGTCCCGCCGAGTGTGTGTGAGGAAGTCCACGGATTGGTCCAAACGTAACGGCTCCGCGGACGTAACGTAACGTTACGTTACGTCACTATACCCGAACTACGTCACTATACCCAAGAAGTAAACAATGGAAAAAGAGAAATCTCCAACGAGGCGTTCTGGGGCAGCATAGACAGGTCTTTTCTGTGTTAGAGTTTTACTCGCTACAGGGTGTACTACAGGGTTTTTGACTCTGCAGACCGTTTACATGCATAAAAACCTTCATAACACACAAGGGGACGGGTAATAACCAGAAAAGCATGACATGGGACCTTTAAGACATCACCCCTTTTAAGTCCATCCAATGTATATCAGCCCTTCTAGGCCAATATTATTGCAGCACAGGTCATGTGACCGTTGTAAAAACTTTGGATCCAGTCTCCCTGATGGGGCCCTGTCCGGTTGGGTGTAGGTTTTTTATGCTCCCCCGTCCTCCCATCTTAACAATGGGATTTTTTGTAATGTTGTGTTTGTCTGACCTATAGTTCAAACCTCAAATGAATTCACTTTTATTTTGATAAAAACGGAGAAAAGCAGCAAAAATCTCACATCCAGGAGAAGCTGGAAAAATAAATGTTTTATGAACTTCTGACGATGATTATGTGATGACATTTTGATTTTGAGATTTCCTTGTGACTCTCAAATAAGTTGTTAAGTTGTTTTGTGACTTTAGAAAAGAGGAAACCAAAATAATTAGGATCAAACACGTCGTATTGTAAATGATAAGCTAGTCATAGTATAGTTTCTTAAATGCTATTTAAGTTCAACACATGAATTTAAAGCAAACACAGTATGTTTGTTTAATAAATCACGTGTCCACCTACTCCATTTAATTGATTTATTTATCCTGCATGTGTTCAAGAAGAAGAATATGAGTTTAAAGGGGACCTATCATGCAAAATGCACTTTTTTATGTCTTTTATACATAAATATGTGTCCCCGGTGTGTCAGGGAACTCACGCAGCGTCAGAAAATAAAACCCTCTCTGTTTTCCTCCGTACCCAAATCTCTAAAAACGGGGCTACAACGGAGCTGATCCAGATTTGCGTCCGATATGACGTAATATCGGAAATGTAGGCTGGCTTTACACCCACGGGCCTATCGGAAACAATACCCGACTGTTGTGGACGTAATATGGTCGGTGTTTACATTAGCATCGCTAACACTCAGAGCTAACCTGTACTGGAGAGCATGTGTGTGAAGAAGCAGGAAATAAAAAGGAACTCACCTTGTGGTATAACCGGCAAGAGAGAAAGCCTTTGAGCTCCATACTGTTTCAGAAATAATCCTTGATAATCCATGATATGGCGTTTCATCACGGCAGTATTTAGTTTAGACAGTAGCTGCCGGGTCCCGCATGAGCTCAGACCCCTCCTTTTTATTTTTTATCAATTCTTTAATTTTTTTAAGCTTTTTCCCAAAATCAGCACTTTTGAAACAGGAAGTGAAATAGAGAGATATGAGGCATGGCTAGAATGGGTGATCTGTTTGGTATTTTGAGCAAAACACTTCATAGACATGTTTTTTATATATTTTTATATATCTGAGACCTATGCTATTGCCTAAAAATAGCATGATAGGTGACCTTTAAAGTTAACAACTCTTTTTAATTTGCTTGTTTTCAGATACTGTGGCGATTATCTACCTGACGATATCATCAGTACAGGTGAGATTTCCTCATCATTTTATAAGAAACAAATACTTATTTTTTGGGCACACTGATGGATCTCTTAATGATACAAAACAAATAAATCTATCTGTGATGTTGTTGTTTTGCAGGAAACGTGATGACGCTGAAGTTCCTGTCTGACGCTTCAGTCACAGCTGGTGGCTTCAAACTACAATACGTCACCTTTGATGCGTCTCTGTTCTCTCAGAATCAGTCGCACTACTTCCACTGAGCGACTCCTCTGCACTAATGTGATCCTGTTGCTGTGTTCATCATGTTGTTATTGATAACATCCTGTACTGTAATTAATGTGTTTTTTAGCTGATTAAATCAATCATTTTGTCATCAATGGTTTGGTTGTGTCTGTCGCTTTTCTAACAGAGATCAAATAAGCAATCCTCACTTTCACCTTCACTGAGGCTTACTTTATAATAGTTATTTATGTACATTTACTGATAAATACAACATATTCATAAAAGCCTCATGTACAGTTGTGTTATGTCCAACCCGGTATCACGGCAAGACGTGAACATGTGACGATCTACCATGCTGGGAGACGTGAATATGTCACGGTTTCGTCCCTTCAAACGTGACAGTTACACGGTATTGTTAACATGGCCCAACCAGTGGAGAAATACCCGGAAGTGCCTAGCAAATGGGCCGCGCCTATTGGTCGGTTTTTATTGTCAAAATTAGATGTTTTTAATTTATTTTGTAATCGTCACACTCAATTTCGCCAATGTTCTTGTTGCCCTAGCTGGTCGACACCTCTTTTAGCAGAAACAAAGGCTACATTAATGTATTAAATCGATGTTAATCCATGTGTGTGGAGGTGAGGATGTGGAATTAACGGACGTGACGTTGTGTGATTGCGTTGCCAGGCAACGCAATTTACAAACTCTTCAACTACAACTCGAATTATATTTTAAAACATTTTAAAATGCCTCACGAAGGCCTCACGAAATACTTTAATGTAAATTAAAATGTAAATGTGAAGGAATGTGTGTAATGTGGTGAATGACATTATTCACCCACGGATCTATGGATTGGGGGTATTGTTCCGCACGGACATTTTATTTAACCGGACTCCTGTTCATGTGAAATCCGAAAACATTTAAAAAAAATAATATACTTTATTCCGGGTTTGCTTGCTTTTCTCTTTGGAGGTCATCACATAACGGCATTGTAATACACGGTTCGGCTGCATTAAATATGACATATCTGCCGTAGTTCTGTATTTATAGAGCCCTGATGAGAAGACTTCTGGACAAACAGGAAGCACTGCCGCCAAAACTGAAAACGTGACGTGGATCATAAATATATCAGCAACTAAACAACATCTTACATTTCTTTTCACGCAATACGTCTCCTTGCAGTATCAATACTAATTCGGTTGACTTTTATATTTGATCCAATTGGTAGATAGGTTATATTTACACCATAACGGTGCACAGCTGATAGAAAGGGACACCTACTGGTTAAAGCACGTTATTGCATTTTATTATTTTACACAAAAATGAAACCATCAATAGCAAAAACAGAATTAACTGTCATTAGTAAACCACTCAAATAAAAAAAATCATAAGTGGTTTTGTTTTACATATATTTTAAGGATAATAATAGCAATGTAACACTGTCTATGACACTTACTGGATAACACTGATTTGAAAAACATACAGAAAAAACTAATTCACTGCCCTTAATAAAGTATTTAAATATACATTTCAGGTGTGCTGTTTTGTTTAGATCATTGACATCTGGAGCTCGTCCTTTTTGATTATTGTTACACCAGGTCTTGTCAAAACCTTTATTCCATATTCAATATCCATTACTAAACAAAACAGCAATTCTACTCCACTACAATTCAGAGGTTAACCTGGTATTTTTACTCCATTACATTTATTTTAGTTACTTTGCAGATTCTGATTAATGATGTGAAATATAAACAACCCTTAAATCAGGCTTTAGTTACACCTGAGTAAAATTCAGGGAAAGGTGATTGTCAAGTGCCAACAATAAGGAGAGATATTTGATAGTTGCTGCTTGAGAAGACTAAACATTTATCTGCAGATCCTTATAAAGTATATTCATTACTCGTTATTCTCTACTAATAGTTAATTAAAGACTGTATATAATGGCTATTTTGCATATCCCTTTCAAGATTTCAAGATTTTCTAAGGTTCATTGACATATACACAACTAATTCAATAACGTGCTTTAACCACTAGGTGTTGCACACAAGGTACACACAGCCATAATAACTTTGTATTACGAGTGTAGGACACTTGTGTATGTATAACATCTGAAGATGTGTAGTTTTATTCATGTTTTCACATAATTGTACAGGATATTGCTATATTATTTCACATGTTTTACTTCTAATATCTGATTTGTAAAACATCACAGACAGAAAGGTATATCCGTCATTTAACAGTAAGCTATTGCAATTCTGAATCCATAGATGTGTCTCCCATCACCCAAATCCCCTGACTATTCTCTCAACTCAGTATTTACATTCTTATATTCAAAGAAAATCAGTAATATCTTTAAAAACGACAAGTCCTTTTATATCAGCTGTCCACCGTTATGGTGTAAATATAACCTATCTACCAATTGGATCAAATATAAAAGTCAACCGAATTAGTATTGATACTGCAAGGAGACGTATTGTGTGAAAAGAAATGTAAGATGTTTAATTGCTGATATATTTATGATCCACGTCACGTTTTCAGTTTTGGCGGCAGTGCTTCCTGTTTGTCCAGAAGTCTTCTCATCAGGGCTCTATAAATACAGAACTACGGCAGATATGTCATATTTAATGCAGCCAAACCGTGTATTACAATGCCGTTATGTGATGACCTCCAAAGAGAAAAGCAAGCAAACTCGGAATAAAGTATTTTTTTTTTTTTAAATGTTTTCGGATTTCACATGAACAGGAGTCCGGTTAACTAAAATGTCCGTGCGCAACAATACCCCCAACCCATAGATCCGTGGGTGAATAATGTCATTCACCACATTACACACATTCCTTCACATTTACATTTTAATTTACATTAAAGTATTTCGTGAGGCCTTCGTGAGGCATTTTAAAATGTTTTAAAATATAATTCGGGTTGTAGTTGAAGAGTTTGTAAATTGCGTTGCCTGGCAACGCAATCACACAACGTCACGTCCGTTAATTCCACATCCTCACCTCCACACACATGGATTAACATCGATTTAATACATTAATGTAGCCTTTGTTTCTGCTAAAAGAGGTGTCGACCAGCTAGGGCAACAAGAACATTGGCGAAATCGAGTGTGACGATTACAAAATAAATTAAAAACATCTAATTTTGACAATAAAAACCGACCAATAGGCGCGGCCCATTTGCTAGGCACTTCCGGGTATTTCTCCACTGGTTGGGCCATGTTAACAATACCGTGTAACTGTCACGTTTGAAGGGACGAAACCGTGACATATTCACGTCTCCCAGCATGGTAGATCGTCACATGTTCACGTCTTGCCGTGATACCGGGTTGGACGTTACAGCAAAAGCTAGCTCTGTTCACTTAATGTAGCTGTGGCGGGAGTTTGTCATTGTTTTTATACTGTCACTGCTGCTTAATACTTAAATAGAAATGTTCCCTTTGTTAACATACTATCTATATGGTAATTTCTGTATGCTGTTTTTTTTTTTTATCTCTGTTGTGTCGGCAGCAGTGATTTACTGAGCGTTTGGCTGTGTGGATTGGAGCATTTGTTGTTCATTCATTAAAACATTAAAGGGATATGTCAAGAAGTGGATCAAATTCAGATGTCAATGTGGCAAAAATGGATGAAAAGAAGAGAGAGTCGATACTCACTGCCAAGGCTTTGGCAAATAAAATGGAAAAGCTCCAAAAGGAACGTCAATCAAAGGTTCACAAAATGAAAAGTGTGATTAAGACAATGAAGGATCTCATGCAAAGGGATGACAACGCCTCACAAATACAAACTCAACTTGAGCATTTAATTCAACTGGTTAAAGAAACCACCCTGTTACACAAGTCTGTAATTCCTCTTCTTCCTGCAGACGAACAGGAAAAACAAAATGTATGGTTTGCCAAGACACTGAAATACAATAATGGATTTATCAACGATGTCAAGCAATGGCTTTCTGAAACTGGGAAACAACCGAGCAGCACCATCGCACATGTTCCCTCAATTGAGATATCTGATGAACACCAGCAAAGTATGTCTCATGTTTCAAAACACTCTAGGAGAAATGTTGAAACTTCTGAAGCACAAGATGAAATAAAACCAAGCGACAGTGTTTCAAACATAGGAAGCATTGGGTCTCGCAAGCGGAGCTCTGCTGGAACCAGGTCCAGTGTTTCAACTACATCATCATGCACCAAAGCTGAGGCTGACATGGCCGCTCTCTTGGCACGACAAAGGTTATTAAAAGACAAACATGCATTGGATGAACAAGAGGAAGAGCAAGAGGAAGAGCTCAGGAAAAAGAAGGAACAGCTCAGGAAAAAGAGGGAGCAACTGGAAATGGAAGTGGAAATAGCCGCATCAAGGGCTAAAATTAATGTGCTAAGACGCTCTGGAAGGTCTCGTGCTGCAAGTGACACATCTGTGAGTCCCAATGGCATGCATTCTTATTTGGAAAGGGGACGAAAGGAAGCCATACTCAGTGCTGGAGCAAAAACATTTGTGCCTGACACAAACAGGCCTACAGGTGGTCAGTCTGACGTACAGTTTTTGCACAGAGAACATGAAGCAGAATATGGACATCTGCAACATCAAGCCACAAGAAGCTCAGAGGCCAATATACATCAAAGTTCATCACAATCACATCCACAGTTACAGCAACAAAGCAATCACCCAGCAGCACCGGCACCAAGCAGCAGTGCTCAGAATCCTTTAATTAATGTCTTGGAAAGACTAAATGAAATAACATCCATGTTGGTTCAGCAACAGTCTCTTTCTTTTCTGCCTAAAAGAGAAATTCAGATTTTTGATGGCTCTCCGTTTCAATATCAAGCATTCATAAGAGCTTTTGAGCACAGCATTGAGGAGAAGACTCACAACCCTAAAGACTGCCTGTATTTTCTCGAACAGTACACCAGGGGGCAGCCTTTGGAGCTTGTCAGAAGCTGTCAGCATATGGCCCATGACAGAGGATATGCCAAAGCAAAGGCTTTGCTACAGCAGCATTTTGGTAATGCACAGAAAATTGTTTCGGCCTACATGGAAAAGGCTCTTTCATGGCAGCCAATAAAAGTAGAAGATGTGCAAGCTCTGCAAGCTTACGGTCTCTTTCTGAGAGGATGCTGCAACGTCATGGAAGAGTTTGAATACATGTGTGAGTTGAACATGCCTAGCAATATGCTAGCCATCATAAAAAAGTTGCCCTACAAATATAGGGACAAATGGAGAACTCTGGCCTATGACTTACAGAAAAGGCAGGGCCGGAGAGCTACATTCATGGATATTGTTAATTTCATTGAAAGACAGGTGGATATTGTGAGCGATCCACTGTTTGGAGATATACAGGATACTCCACCAGCAGCCAACAAAGATGTGAGGAAAGCTAAGTTTGAACCTCGTTCAAGGATGAGGGGAAGCAGCTTTGCTACTACTATTACGACAGCGGAAAAGAAAGTGGAACCTGAAATAAGAATGAAGGAGAGAGGCTCACTAGGTACAAGTGTTTGTGGAGGTAGACATATACTGGATCTGTGTTTTCAACTGGAAAGAAAGGCTCATAGTGAGAAAATCGCTTTCTTAAGGGAACACGGTGTGTGTTTTGGATGCTTGTGTGGGCACATGAGTAAAGACTGTAGGAAACGCCTCTCGTGCAAAGTATGCAGTCTGAAGCACCCAAGCATACTTCATATCTATCAGAAAGAGAAAGAAACTGACACAATGCAAGCTAAAGGAAAAGCTATAAGCAGTGCTCTTATCTCCGTTCAGTCCAGTGGTCTTACAGGGGCCGGTGAGCCAGATTGTACTCTCTCCATAGTGCCTATTCAAGTAAAGTCTAAGAAGGGACATGAAACATTCCTAACATATGCCTTCCTGGATCCTGGGAGCTCAGCATCATTCTGCACGGAGCGGCTGATGAACAAACTGAATCTCAGGGGAAGAAGAACAGACATTCTCCTTCGGACAATGGGTCAGGAGAAAATAGTTGGAAGTCACATTGTTTCTGACCTGCATGTGGCTGGATTAGACAGCAGTCATTATTGTGAGCTGCCTGACACCTACACCCAGAAAACTATGCCAGTTCATCGAGGCAACATTCCTCGGCAGAAAGACCTTCAGAGATGGCCTCACCTGAAACATGTAATGATTACTGAGATTGATTCAGATGTGGACCTGTTGATTGGGACTAATGTTCCTGAGGCACTGGAGCCATGGGAAGTTATTCGGAGTGTAGACGGGGGCCCATATGCAGTCAAAACTATGCTGGGTTGGACTGTCAATGGACCTCTCAGAGGAGACGGGAGTAGTGAAATGACTTGTGGACAGCCAGATGTCACTGTCAATAGGATATCTGTTGCAAACCTTGAAGATCTGTGGAAGCAGCAGCTAAAGGCTGATTTCCCTGAATGCAGTCAGGATGAGCAGATGGGACCGTCAAGAGAGGACTGTCACTTTATGGAGTACGTCACAAAGTCTGCTAAGTTGATGGATGGCCATTACTGCATTGGCTTACCTTTAAGGAAAAGGGATGTTGGTATGCCAAACAACAGGAGAGTAGCAGAACAACGTACACTGAGCCTCAAGAGAAGGTTTGATAAAGATGCTTCATTTCATGCTGATTACACCGCTTTCATGAATGACATCCTTTCAAAGGGCTATGCAGAGAAAGTGCAAGATGTGGATCTGGAACGCAGTGACGGCAGGGTATGGTATATACCACACCATGGTGTATACCACCCAAAGAAGAAAAAGATCAGGGTCGTATTTGACTGTGCAGCTACATTCCAGGGAACATCGCTGAATGCGCAGCTCCTACAGGGACCAGATCTTACCAGCACACTGGTTGGAGTCATGACAAGATTCAGAAAGGAACCTGTTGTACTCATGGCAGACATTGAAGCCATGTTTCATCAGGTTCGAGTACCAGCTGAGGATTCAGATCTGTTGAGGTTTCTCTGGTGGCCAAATGGAGATCATCATCAGAACTTAGAAGAGCACAGAATGGTTGCACATCTGTTTGGAGCTACATCGTCGCCAAGTTGTGCTAGTTTTGCCCTTAGAAAGTGTGCAGAGGACCATCGGGAGCAGTTCAGCCCCAAAGTAATCAACACTGTCCTGCACAATTTCTATGTTGATGATTGTCTAACATCTGTGGTCTCAGAGGAGGAGCAGTGGCACTCTATCATGACCTTTGTGCACTTTGTGCTCAAGGGGGTTTTCATCTCACAAAGTGGATTAGCAACAGACGTACCGTGCTTGCTGCTATACCTTCGATGGAGAGAGCGAAAGAAGTTAAGGATCTGGACTTGGATAATGACACACTCCCTGTGGAAAGAGCATTGGGCGTACAGTGGTGTGTTGAGTCAGATGTCTTTAAGTTCAAGATCATGATCAAGGACAAACCCATAACCAGAAGAGGGATCCTTTCCATGGTCAGCTCAATCTTTGACCCATTAGGAATATTGGCACCTGTGGTCCTATCAGCCAAGATGATTCTTCAAGACTTGTGCAGAAGGGAACTTGGTTGGGATGATATTATACCAGCCTCAGCTGCACAAGAGTGGAAAAGTTGGCTGAAGGAGCTCTGCAATCTCGAAGAGTTTAAAGTTGACAGATGCCTAAAACCGGTGGATTTTGGGGAAGTGACCTCTGCTCAGCTACACCACTTTGCAGATGCAAGTGAAGACGGCTATGGAACAGTGACTTACCTGTTATTACATAACATCAAAGGACAAGTGCACTGTGTCTTCATTATGGGAAAAGCTAGAGTGGCCCCATTGAAACCAATAACCATCCCTCGAATGGAATTGACGGCTGCCGTGGTTGCAAGTCGTATGGACAAGATGTGTAGGAAGGAGCTGCAAATGCAACTTAAAGACTCCATCTTTTGGACTGATAGTACTTCCGTATTAAAGTACATCAGTAATGAGACCTTAAGGTTTCGTACATTCGTCGCAAACAGGGTTTCAAAAATACGCAGTGTATCAAATCCATCTCAGTGGAGATATGTTCCCACCGCAAGCAATCCTGCCGACTGGGCTTCCAGGGGAGTCAAAGTGGAAACGCTCCTGAAAGATGACACATGGGTGTCTGGACCTCAGTTTCTCACTGGACCTGAAGAACAGTGGCCTGTGAACCCTGATGACTCTGAAATGGCACCAGAAGACCCTGAGGTCAAGATAAGTCTGAATGTGAACGCTGTGCAGGTTGAAAAAGAGATGGATGCTGTAACCCGATTGATCAATCACTTCTCTTCTTGGATCCACCTGAAGAAGACGGTTGGTTGGATCCTTAGGTTGAAAAACCTGCTGCTGTGCTCATAGTCGATGACTCAGCACCTCGCAACTCATGGCTTACAGGAAGGATTGTACAAACCATTCCAGACAGAAGAGGACTTGTACGTCAGGTGCGAGTGAAGACAAAAACTAGCTATCTGGACAGGCCTATCACAAAGATCTGCCTTCTTCAGGAAGCAGAAGAGCCGTGAGGAAATTAGTGGGTTATTGAACTTCATAGACCTTGACATTGACGTTTTTTCCGACTTTTTACCAAGTGATAGTAAAGATCACTCCTTCATAGGCTAACAAACTATATATTTTTCTTTTTTGCCTAAAGAAGAAAAGGACACTTTAACAAAGGACGTTTTTATCCTTAAAAGTTTTTTCCTTGATTGTCTCCTACATCCTTTTTCAGTTGTGTAATTATTATGTTGATATAATTAGGGGCCGGAATGTAGGAGCCACATTTGAAGTAGTAGTTTCTGTGTTTATTACGGGACATGTTTTTGAGTCACTTTAGGTGGTGGGCGTGTCAAAGGATTTGTGTGGTGACGTTTGAGGTTATATCCGGTTGCTTTTACCTGCACATTTTGTGATGGATGGAGGGGGAGTGAACTGGAGAAGGACAATTTTTGTTGACCGCACGCACGCACGCATGCACACATGCACGCATAATATACATATGGATATGGACTATTGAACTTTTGCTAAGAAAATAAAAGGTCAAACGCATACTGTTTGGAAAGACTGAGTTTTTGCGCGTCCACAGTGTTTTTTCTCTTGTTTAGTCCCTCGCAGCACTTTGTTTGAAAGTTTACTGCCGCAATAATACTCATTAATGTTGAAATATACTCAAGTAGTGGAATTTAGCTTTTAATTTTTATTTGCACAAATAAATAAATTAATTAAAGTATTCAAACAGATTGTGATTGGGAAATATAGAAATACAGAAAATATATATAACAACTCTGGCAGCAGCTAGAATCCGAACCATGTCAAACTCAATTTCATCATTAACATTAAGGGGCTTTCTGTTTAGGGTCTGGGCCCCTATTTGAAAGCTTCAGATGGCCTATCTGGGGGGTTTCACATATCTATATTATGTTTTAGGATTGTGCTTGGATTTTTTTACATTTATTTATAATGCAGGAGAAAACCAGTGTACCTGGACAAAACCCAATTTTAGCTTATTTTAGGATTGTGCTTGGATTTTTTTACATTTATTTATAATGCAGGAGAAAACCAGTGTACCTGGACAAAACCCAATTTTAGCTTATTTTAGGATTGTGCTTGGATTTTTTTACATTTATTTATAATGCAGGAAAAAACCAGTGTACCTGGACAAAACCCTTAGCTTATTTTACAATCTATTAGTGTGACGACCCCTTCCCTAGATTTGAATTGTGATCAATGGAAGTCATGGGTTGCTCTTTCTGTGAGCTTTTCCTAAAAGATGTAATAGGGAGGACCTTGACAGAAACCATCTGGCCGTGCGTCTGCATTACTGGCATTAAAATGTCTGAAAAAGGAAACCACTCTCTTTCTCATTCGCTGAAAAACATTTCGCCTCTTTGGTAATCCTGTGCGCGTTTTGTCGACATCGCCCTGATCAGTAGGTGTGATGGCGGCTGCAGCACTATCGTTGGAATTAGGTGTGGACTTGTTGTGTGTTGTGTCAATATTGGACTTCCCTAGATTTGAATTGTGAGCAATGGAAGTCATGGGTTGCTCTTTCTGTGAGCTTTTCCTAAAAGATGTGATAGGAGGACCTTGACAGAAACCATCTGGCCGTGCGTCTGCATTACTGGCATTAAAATGTCTGAAAAAGAAAACCACTCTCTTTCTCATTCGCTGAAAAACATTTCGCCTCTTTGGTAATCCTGTGCGCGTTTTGTCGACATCGCCCTGATCAGTAGGTGTGATGGCGGCTGCAGCACCATCGTTGGAATCGTCAATATTGGACTTCCCTAGATTTGAATTGTGAGCAATGGAAGTCATGGGTTGCTCTTTCTGTGAGCTTTTCCTAAAATATGTGATAGGAGGATCTTGACAGAAACCATCGGGCCGTGCGTCTGCATTACAGGAGATTTCCATGTCTTTCTCTCCACCACTCGAGTCAGTTTCGTAATTATTGACAGGAACATCCGATGCATCAGAATGGTCCAGTCTGCAGATGGTCATCCACCTAACAGCATCTGTTACATAAGGGCTGCAGTCCAGGTCATCCTCCAGGTGACCCATTGTTACAAAGCTGTGAGTCAGGGCTTGCTCGGGTGTGATTCGTGAGTTAGCATCCAGGTCAAATAACCATTTAAGCAGTTGTACAAAGGCCATCCTGTCTTTCAACTCAACTCTGCCCTTTTCCTCTACGTAATGCTCAAATGCTTCATCCAAACTTGAATACTCGTCTAAATCATCCTCTGAAATGTCAGACTCGTCATCGGTTCCTTCCTCGTACTCCTCTGGCGTTTTAAATCTCCACTCTGGACTATTTTTCCGTTCCCTAATGAAGTACTTGGAGGAGAACTTTCCAGCATTTAGCAAGTGGTCTCCTGGTTGGCCAATCATATGGCAAATTACTTTCATAATACAGTATGTTGAGCTGTCAGGGAAGAGGTTAACATAAATATACATCTCTGCAATAATACATCCCAGTGACCACATGTCTATGGCCTCAGAAATGGGGAGGCCCAAGTTCACCTCTGGAGCTCTGTATGGTAGAAGTTGCTTTTCTGTTCCAATTTCTACTTCAGATGTTGGGATGGCCTCACCAAAGTCGATCAATTTAATCCTAAAGGGCTGATTCTGGTGGTTCACAAGCATGATGTTGTCATGTTTAAGGTCTGAATGAATGACGCCAATGCTCTTCAGGGCTTTGAATGCTACAAGTAGCTGCTGTGTGATTGGACGGATTTCATTAAGCGTATATGCTTTCTGTCTGTTAACCATAAAGTCCCAAAGGCTCTGATCCAACATCTCAAATGCGAGGCAAGAAACGTCTCGGAAAAAGAAATTGTCAATAAATCTTATAAGGTTGTTCTTCTCTGGGTCAAGCTTCCTGATTTTTTCTAGCATTCTCACTTCTTCAACTTGATCTTCACTGTATTTGTGAATCTTAATGGCTATAATCTCTGAGGTTTTTAGGTTGACACATTTTGCAACCTTGCCAAATCCTCCTTCTCCAATAAAGTCCAATACTCGATAGTCTGCAGACTTGCTGGAGATTACGTCTTCTTTCTCTACCTGAAATGTTTCAGAATTGTTTGTAACATCAGATGAATCTGAATGGTCCAGGGTCCAGATGCTTGACAAGCTACCTACTTCGTTTACAAAAGAGCTGCAGCCCAGGTCCTCGGACTTCCCTAGATTTGAATTGTGAGCAATGGAAGTCATGGGTTGCTCTTTCTGTGAGCTTTTCCTAAAAGATGTGATAGGAGGATCTTGACAGAAACCATCGGGCCGTGCGTCTGCATTACAGGAGATTTCCATGTCTTTCTCTCCACCACTCGAGTCAGTTTCATAATTATTGACAGGAACATCCGATGCATCAGAATGGTCCAGTCTGCAGATGGTCATCGACCTAACAGCATCTGTTACATAAGGACTGCAGTCCAGGTCCTCCTCCAGGTGATCCATTGTTACAAAGCTGTGAGTCAGGTCTTGCTCGGGTGTGATTCGTGAGTTAGCATCCAGGTCAAATAACCATTTAAGCAGTTGTACAAAGGCCATCCTGTCTTTCAACTCAACTCTGCCCTTTTCCTCTACGTAATCCTCAAATGCTTCATCCGAACTTGAATACTGGTCTAAAGCATGCTCTGAAATGTCAGACTCGACATCGGTTCCTTCCTTGTACTCCTCTGGCGTTTTAAATCTCCACTCTGGACTATTTTTCCGTTCCCTAATGAAGTACTTGGAGGAGAACTTTCCAGCATTTAGCAAGTGGTCTCCTGGTTGGCCAATAAGATGGCAAATTACTTTCATAGTACAGTATGTTGAGCTGTCAGGGAAGAAGTGAGCAAAAATATACATCTCTGCAATAATACATCCCAGTGACCACATGTCTATGGCCTCAGAAATGGGGAGGCCCAAGTTCACCTCTGGAGCTCTGTATGGTAGAAGTTGCTTTTCTGTTCTAATTTCTACTTCAGATGTTGGGATGGCCTCACCAAAGTCGATCAATTTAATCCTAAAGGGCTGGTGGTTCACAAGCATGATGTTGTCATGTTTAAGGTCTGAATGAATTACGCCAATGCTCTTCAGGGCTTTGAATGCTACAAGTAGCTGCTGTGTGATTGGATGGATTTCATTACGCGTATATGCTTTCTGTCTGTTAACCACAAAGTCCAAAAGGCTCTGATCCAACATCTCAAATGGGAGGCAAGAAACGTCTCGGAAAAAGAAATTGTCAATACATCTTATAAGGTTGTTCTTCTCTGGGTCAAGCTTCCTGATTTTTTCTAGCATTCTCACTTCTTCAACTTGATCTTCACTGTCTTTGTGAATCTTAATGGCTATAATCTCTGAGGTTTTTAGGTTGACACATTTTGCAACCTTGCCAAATCCTCCTTCTCCAATAAAGTCCAATACTCGATAGTCTGCAGACTTGCTGGAGATTACGTCTTCTTTCTCTACCTGAAATGTTTCAGAATTGTTTGCAACATCAGATGAATCTGAATGGTCCAGGGTCCAGATGTTTGACAAGCTACCTACTTCGTTTACAAAAGAGCTGCAGCCCAGGTCCTCGGACTTCCCTAGATTTGAATTGTGAGCAATGGAAGTCATGGGTTGCTCTTTCTGTGAGCTTTTCCTAAAAGATGTGATAGGAGGACCTTGACAGAAACCATCTGGCCGTGCGTCTGCATTACTGGCATTAAAATGTCTGAAAAAGAAAACCACTCTCTTTCTCATTCGCTGAAAAACATTTCGCCTCTTTGGTAATCCTGTGCGCGTTTTGTCGACATCGCCCTGATCAGTAGGTGTGATGGCGGCTGCAGCACCATCGTTGGAATCGTCAATATTGGACTTCCCTAGATTTGAATTGTGAGCAATGGAAGTCATGGGTTGCTCTTTCTGTGAGCTTTTCCTAAAAGATGTGATAGGAGGATCTTGACAGAAACCATCGGGCCGTGCGTCTGCATTACAGGAGATTTCCATGTCTTTCTCTCCACCACTCGAGTCAGTTTCGTAATTATTGACAGGAACATCCGATGCATCAGAATGGTCCAGTCTGCAGATGGTCATCGACCTAACAGCATCTGTTACATAAGGGCTGCGGCCCAGGTCCTTCTCCAGGTGACCCATTGTTACAAAGCTGTGAGTCAGGGCTTGCTCGGGTGTGATCCGTGAGTCAGCATCCAGGTCAAATAACCCTTTAAGCAGTTGTACAAAGGCCATCCTGTCTTTCAACTCAACTCTGCCCTTTTTCGCTACGTAATGCTCAAATGCTTCATCCAAACTTGAATACTGGTCTAAAGCATGCTCTGAAATGTCAGAATCGACACCGGTTCCTTCCTTGTACTCCTCTGGCGTTTTAAATCTCCACTCTGGACTATTTTTCCGTTCCCTAATGAAGTACTTGGAGGAGAACTTTCCAGCATTTAGCAAGTGGTCTCCTGGTTGGCCAATAAGATGGCAAATTACTTTCATAGTACAGTATGTTAAGTTGTCAGGGAACAAGAGAGTAAAAATATACATCTCTGCAATAATACATCCCAGTGACCACATGTCTATGGCCTCAGAAATGGGGAGGCCCAAGTTCACCTCTGGAGCTCTGTATGATAGAGGTTGCTTTTCTGTTCCAATTTCTACTTCAGATGTTGGGATGGCCTCACCAAAGTCGATCAATTTAATCCTAAAGGGCTGATTCTGGTGGTTCACAAGCATGATGTTGTCATGTTTAAGGTCTGAATGAATGACGCCAATGCTCTTCAGGGCTTTGAATGCTACAAGTAGCTGCTGTGTGATTGGACGGATTTCATTAAGCGTATATGCTTTCTGTCTGTTATCCATAAAGTCCCAAAGGCTCTGATCCAACATCTCAAATGCGAGGCAAGAAACGTCTCGGAAAAAGAAAAAGTCAATACATCTTATAAGGTTGTTCTTCTCTGGGTCAAGCTTCCTGATTTTTTCTAGCATTCTCACTTCTTCAACTCGATCTTCACTGTCTTTGTGAATCTTAATGGCTATAATCTCTGAGGTTTTTAGGTTGACACATTTTGCAACCTTGCCAAATACTCCTTCTCCAATAAAGTCCAATACTCGATAGTCTGCCGACTTGCTGGAGATTACGTCTTCTTTCTCTACCTGAAATGTTTTAGACATTTTTGCTATAAAAGGTTCTTCAATGCTCTCTAAATTGAGTCGATTTAAAGTGGATTCCTTTGTCCTACACTGAATGTCCCCAAATGTGATTCTCCCTGTAGGCATTTGGAATGTGACATCATTGTGAGTTCAAGGCAATACAAGCATCAAAGTAAACAGCATTCTAAGCATGACATCATCATGACTCCAAAGGATCAAGCCAATAGGATTCGAAATATATTCAAATGACATTAATATGATGACATCATCTATGGAATGCCATTTAAGCCAAAATTAAATAAATAAATAAATACATAAATAATTCAATAAATACATATATATATAAATATGCCTATGAAATAAATTCTGAAATAAATAAATGAGGCAATAAATATGTATACATGTACATTTAAATACACATTCATTTATTTCATGGGACTTTTATTTCATAATGAGACATTTATTTATTTCAAGAGACTTGTATTTCATAATGACACATTCATTTATTTCAGGGGACTTGTATTTCATAATGACACATTCATTTATTTCAAGAGACTTGTATTTCATAATGACACATTTATTTATTTCAAGAGACTTGTATTTCATAATGACACATTTATTTATTTCAGGGGACTTGTATTTCATAATGACACATTTATTTATTTCAGGGGACTTGTATTTCATAATGACACATTTCCATTTCTTATATGCAAATGACGGGGCGTGGTTAGCTCACAGATCCAGACCAAAGCAACAGCACCGCAACACTGACTCAATAGCTCTTGTTTCACACTCAGCCTAGATGATTTAGCTCTGGTTCTTCCTGTTTCAGCCACAGCGGAGCCGGCTCTAAACACCGAACACCGGTTCTTAGCTGACCCCACTTGGCTGCCCGGCAAGAACCAAGAACCACGCTCACGTCGGAAGGGGGCGAGATTAACCTGAGCCATAATAACAGTTTATGGCGAGTACGGAAAATGAAAGTTGTAACAAGCAGTAGCGCTGAGCAAAGTGACTAGAACGCAACCACACACTTATAAACAAACACACTTTATAAAGTCAGGCAACACTAACCAGGCTTCGTGTGATTCTGTTTATTTGTATCTTACTTTGACCATCCGTTCGCTGTCATTGATCATTGTGGAGAGCAGGCAGAAGTTTTGTTTTGTATTATAGCAGCTATCAGATGGAATCAATACATGGGCTGCACAGGTTGTCATGTCCGACTATCACAAGTAGAATCATAATGAAAAGGTCAAATGTGCCTGTAGAAAACGGCTTATGCCACAATAGGATAGCAACAAGTAGTCAAGATAATCAGTTCAGCTTCGGTTGCTGTTGCATAACTGCGGTCAACTCAGCCGTCTCTCGCGTTCGCTTGGTCAAATCAGCAGCTATTCATTTTTGAGTGCGCAATTAATAGCGCCTTTACGGTAATCGCTGTACAAGAGTAAAATAATGCATGTTTTTTTCTGCTTTATTTGCAATACAAGTCATTTGTACCTTAAGTTCTTAATAAAACTGACACCGTTTGACTCAGTCCTAGTTTGACTGCTACAATAAAATGAAGTAGGCTACTTTTACTGTGTACTTTTTGGGTAATACTCTCTCAAAGTCCCCTCCTGAGAACAAAATCATGCCACTTCTGCTATATTTGATGAGATAAAATATTTTTTAGCCATAAGTTCTTATAAAATTGGTACTGTTGGACTCAGTACTTGTTAGACTACTACCACAAATACAATGAAGTAGGCCTACTTTTATTGTGTACTTTTTGAGTAATACTCTGTCAAACTCCCTTCCCGAGTACAATAATGCATGTTTTTAGCTATCTTTGGTGAGAGATAAAATGGTATTTTGCCAAAAGTTCTTAATTAAATTGATACTGTTGGACTCAGTACTACTTGGACTACTACCACAAGTACAATCAAGTACTTTTACTGTGTACTTTTTGAGTAATACTAGGTCAAACTCCTGTCCTGAAATAAAGCAGAAAAAAACATGCATTATTTTACTCTTGTACAGCGATTACCGTAAAGGCGCTATTAACTGCGCACTCAAAAATGAATAGCTGCTGATTTGACCAAGCGAACGCGAGAGACGGCTGAGTTGACCGCAGTTATGCAACAGCAACCGAAGCTGAACTGATTATCTTGACTACTTGTTGCTATCCTATTGTGGCATAAGCCGTTTCTACAGGCACATTTGACCTTTTCATTATGATTCTACTTGTGATAGTCGGACATGACAACCTGTGCAGCCCATGTATTGATTCCATCTGATAGCTGCTATAATACAAAACAAAACTTCTGCCTGCTCTCCACAATGATCAATGACAGCGAACGGATGGTCAAAGTAAGATACAAATAAACAGAATCACACGAAGCCTGGTTAGTGTTGCCTGACTTTATAAAGTGTGTTTGTTTATAAGTGTGTGGTTGCGTTCTAGTCACTTTGCTCAGGCTACTGCTTGTTACAACTTTCATTTTCCGTACTCGCCATAAACTGTTATTATGGCTCAGGTTAATCTCGCCCCCTTCCGACGTGAGCGTGGTTCTTGGTTCTTGCCGGGCAGCCAAGTGGGGTCAGCTAAGAACCGGTGTTCGGTGTTTAGAGCCGGCTCCGCTGTGGCTGAAACAGGAAGAACCAGAGCTAAATCAGGCTGAGTGTGAAACAAGAGCTATTGAGTCAGTGTTGCGGTGCTGTTGCTTTGGTCTGGATCTGTGAGCTAACCACGCCCCGTCATTTGCATATAAGAAATGGAAATGTGTCATTATGAAATACAAGTCCCCTGAAATAAATAAATGTGTCATTATGAAATACAAGTCCCCTGAAATAAATAAATGTGTCATTATGAAATACAAGTCTCTTGAAATAAATAAATGTGTCATTATGAAATAAAAGTCTCTTGAAATAAATAAATGTGTATTTAAATGTACATGTATACATATTTATTGCCTCATTTATTTGCCGCAATTAGTGTGGTATCGCCGCTGCGAGGCTCCACTAGCACCGCCCCCCCCATCGACGCTCGCGAAACAGAGGGCCTCATCATATAACTTTGCGTGGGGCCTCCAGTTGGCCAGGGACGGCCCTGGCAGTGTGTGCCCCCCCCCCCCCCCCCATTCGATTTGTTCTAGAGCCGACCCTGTTACTCAATAAGGTTTGAAGGTTTTGAAACAGAAAGTTAGTTGAGAAAGGAAGTAACTGTATACGCTGAGTGTACAGCACAGTTCTCATTTTTCACCCCTGATATCATTGGACACTTCCTCTTTCATCACTTACTCAAGATTTTTTTACTACAATTCATTCCAGTCTTGCACCAGGTCAGAACGACACGCCATGTTTGGGGGAAGATGTGTGTGACATCACACAGTGAGGTTTGGAAAAAGGCCGGGGGGGAAATACACAGATTTCAAACAGGATGTGGTTAATTTGCCGTAAAGTGTTTATCTCACGGAAAACAAATGAATGTTTAGAGTCAATCACAGAATAAACTTTAAAGGAATCTGAAGCAAAGTGTCAGTAAGTATATGTCATTCAAATGTTGCTTCTGGTTTTAATTTCTGTAGCAAATCTCTGTGATTAACTGCTATCTCAAAAGGATGTTTACTTGAGTAAGCAGAAGCATATCAAAGGTGACCTGCAGCACTTCTATTTGAATCTTACTGCAAATTCCTTTAAAAGGCTGCAGCCTGCTGGGTGATTTGTGAAGTGCACATTTTACACTCATTTTAACAATCTTCCTATTCACGTTCAGGGAAATATTTGTCATTATTTGATCTGTTAACTAATTAAATCTCACATACAAACCTTTGGGATTATTTGGGAACTTCGTCAAGCATTATATGTTAAGTCTCAATGCACACTAAATAATGTATATGATAGAATATTGATTGAAAAGCTCTTTCTAATGAAAATATTAGATACAAATAGATACTGGTTTAGTGCAAATATCTAGATTTCAAAATACGAGAGAGATAACGTAATTTTTATCATCTTCAGATAGTAATTCTGCAGAAAATCCACAAGAGGTCAGTATGTTCACCGATTCGGATCGTAACTGCATTGCATCTCTATGAGAAGACCTTACTTTATTTTCTGAGATTAGTGTATTTGTATGCATGGTCTTTGATCCCAAATAAATACATACATTCATTTGAAACGTTAATCTCTTGTATTAAACTTCCTATGACATCCTGACCGTCTGTCCACCTTTGACCTTGTGTCCTCACTGTAGTTTGTTGGAACGTAATTAGAGTTCAGGGTAGGGAATGCTTTTTGTCAATGAGAGGCCTTTACAGTAATTGTGATGTGTGTGCAGGCTTACATTCTCTGAGACCAAACACACTGTAGGCTCCATCAGTGCAATAAACTTCAGCCTGACTCACCTCTGCACTAAAGCTTTCACAATGGAGGAGGTGGAGTGATCTTTGTGGAAAGTATTTTGAGCAGCTGACTGTTAAAGTTAATTCATTCAAGGATGTTCAGTCTCTCTCCACTCTTAAGTAAGCTAAGTAAACCAGAGAAACAGTGTCATTAACTACTGATATTAATAATGAAATGTAGCTGCTAGCCATGACATACTTGTATCTCCCCCCAACAAAGAGGCAGCTTTTTGCCTAATTTCTTTATAGATATTTATGAATATATCTGGCACATACATACATTGTTTTTACTGTTTCTTGCTCCTGTGTGTGTCAAGATATAACTGTGTGAAACAGTGTTTTTCTTCTGTGGTTGGTGGCCATTTTGTGTCAGAGTCTTCCCTCCACTGAGTTTGCCATTGAGGTCCTGATGCTCCCCGTCAGCCATGGTTTAGCTCAGGATCATCAGCGTCCTGTCAGTGGCTGGAAATCAAACATCCCAGCCACCCATGTGTCTGCCAGCACTCTGCACAGTTCATCTGCCCACCCGTGCAGAGGTGCATTGAATTATAGCCCGAGACCAGGAGAGTGGGAACTCCCATGCTAATACCAACCCGGTATCACGGCAAGACGTGAACATGTGACGATCTACCATGCTGGGAGACGTGAATATGTCACGGTTTCGTCCCTTCAAACGTGACAGTTACACGGTATTGTTAACATGGCCCAACCAGTGGAGAAATACCCGGAAGTGCCTAGCAAATGGGCCGCGCCTATTGGTCGGTTTTTATTGTCAAAATTAGATGTTTTTAATTTATTTTGTAATCGTCACACTCGATTTCGCCAATGTTCTTGTTGCCCTAGCTGGTCGACACCTCTTTTAGCAGAAACAAAGGCTACATTAATGTATTAAATCGATGTTAATCCATGTGTGTGGAGGTGAGGATGTGGAATTAACGGACGTGACGTTGTGTGATTGCGTTGCCAGGCAACGCAATTTACAAACTCTTCAACTACAACCCGAATTATATTTTAAAACATTTTAAAATGCCTCACGAAGGCCTCACGAAATACTTTAATGTAAATTAAAATGTAAATGTGAAGGAATGTGTGTAATGTGGTGAATGACATTATTCACCCACGGATCTATGGGTTTGGGGCAGCGCCATATAGAGAGAGAGTTCTGACAGCGGAAGTCCAAAATGCTTGATCGTCACGTGGTTCAGGGAGAGTCAATAGTTCCCGGAAGTTCGTGGCGGGACATATGAATGCATGATTACCGGAGATAGAACTACGATGTTTGGTAATAAGTAGTGAATAAAGGTCTTGATTTGCAATATGTATACAACATACCGATATGTGTATGTATTTACATCAATATGTTTTAAAAATAAATAGAATCTGCTAATATTTATGGATAATATTAGGAATAGTGTGAACAGCTAGTTTACTTGTTAACATATACATGTTTAGGCTGTTGCCTTGGTTAAAGAGCCTGTTGCTGTTGTGTATTGCTTTGAATTATTTAAAACAAATATTATCTTCTTAAACAGGTATGGTAGTCAGGAGCATCACTTCCTAATGTTTATTGATATATTTAGAGGGAGGGGATGGCAAGGAATGCTTCAAAATTTAATTAGATTAATTTCTACAATTTTTTTAATTCATGGTGGTTTCAGTAACCCCATGGTACTTGAGGACATAAGTAATCTAAATGACTAATGTCATCTTTATGACTTTCAGAAAGGACAGGAGACCAACAGGTGACTATCAATGGACTAGCAGCAACACGATTATGACGTTAAAAGTGTTGTTTTAGGAACATCCATTGTAAATACATGGAATTCAATAAACATTGAATAGCATGTCATGCAGTTTGTCTGTGCCTTTTCCTCCGTGTTGTCCTGGCATATCGTCTCCACCATGGTTTGCTGTGCTGCCTGGGATGCTCCAATCGCTCAGAGAAAGGAGTAAGAATCAGAATGTACGGCTTCCCCACTGACACAGAGAGGAGGGAAACATGGCTAGCTCAAGTCAGCAGGAGCAATTTAACAATCAAAACAGACAGCCGCAACAAAATATGTGAGGTAAAACACTGCATTTGCACTTTTTCCACAAACGAAGACCACACCATTGGAAGCTTATGTTTGGTTTAATACAAATAACAGGGAAAGGCTTGAAAAACTCTTGAGAGTTGAGACTCAGGGTGCAGGGTGAGGGTCTCAGTGCAGGTATTCAGGCTCTATTGAATCCCCTCTGGTTCGTGTGCTGAAAGAGGGAGAACAACAGGAGAAAGGGTTATACACACCTATATAGCACACCTATTGGATGGGAAATTGCCTTGGGGATTAGGTGTGGTCTTTGTTTTCCAACTGAAGTTATGGAACTTTATTATTTGTGAGTTTAAACAAAGTATGACAAATGGCATCAGTAATGGATGTGATATGAATTTGTATAAAGTTGTCTCACATTCTTGGTCGTATTTTACGTACAGTATGTAATGAGTGTATACATGTCCAGTAAGTCCTCCACCTGTAACATCACTGCCCCTCCACCTGCCATACAGTAGGTTACTAATATACACTAACAAGATTACTTATATACTACAGTGATAGAATACATGTTTAGTATGCTTACTTATATACAACAGTAGTATTACATGTACCTTGTGTTTTCACTCTCACTTTGCCATCATTTCAAAATCAGCTGAGCTGCAACATAATACAGACAGGTAATAATCAACAGAATACACTAAAAACACTCACCCATAACTTACGTTTGTGTTTACTGTTTGGAAGTCTCAAATATGCACTCTAAATTCATATCAATAGCGATGTATCACACAAATAGCTCTCTTCCTTATTATTGTGTAACGTTAACTTTATTATACTAGTTTGTAGGTCTACTCCAAAATGTTGATCGTAATTTCTCCACCTCCACTCATTACAATCACACGTGCCCCAATGTTTATTTAACTAATATTATATTCCTCCACCCCACAAAAAAATCACGTTTAGAAGCCCTTTTTCTCTAATTCCACAACGTTAGATGAAATAACATTTGGAGAACGGATGAATGGTTCATGGTTAACGTGTGTTGCTAACTTTATCCGGTATCCTAGCCTAATCTGTTTATCTGTAAACGTTCCTAAATCAGTAGATTTAGGGATAATCCACTAACATCCTTTAATACACATGTTCATTTGACTCAGATGTGCTGATAATATCTGCAATATAAATCTTTAAACGTCTTCTTACCTTTAAAAGTCCATCACGAACGGTCTATTATGCTGCAACTCTACTGTGTTGCTGGTCGCAAAAATTCCCCGGAAGTCAGCGGCAAGCTAACTTCCGGGGAACTATTGACGGCTACACGATCCGCCATTGCTGTAAAAAAACTGGTCCATTGGAGTGAACGGAGATGTCGTAACTCTTCTATTATACGGCTCTGGGTTGGGGGTATTGTTGCGCACGGACATTTTAGTTAACCGGACTCCTGTTCATGTGAAATCCGAAAACATTTAAAAAAAAAAAAATACTTTATTCCGAGTTTGCTTGCTTTTCTCTTTGGAGGTCATCACATAACGGCATTGTAATACACGGTTTGGCTGCATTAAATATGACATATCTGCCGTAGTTCTGTATTTATAGAGCCCTGATGAGAAGACTTCTGGACAAACAGGAAGCACTGCCGCCAAAACTGAAAACGTGACGTGGATCATAAATATATCAGCAATTAAACATCTTACATTTCTTTTCACACAATACGTCTCCTTGCAGTATCAATACTAATTCGGTTGACTTTTATTTGATCCAATTGGTAGATAGGTTATATTTACACCATAACGGTGGACAGCTGATATAAAAGGACTTGTCGTTTTTAAAGATATTACTGATTTTCTTTGAATATAAGAATGTAAATACTGAGTTGAGAGAATAGTCAGGGGATTTGGGTGATGGGAGACACATCTATGGATTCAGAATTGCAATAGCTTACTGTTAAATGACGGATATACCTTTCTGTCTGTGATGTTTTACAAATCAGATATTAGAAGTAAAACATGTGAAATAATATAGCAATATCCTGTACAATTATGTGAAAACATGAATAAAACTACACATCTTCAGATGTTATACATACACAAGTGTCCTACACTCGTAATACAAAGTTATTATGGCTGTGTGTACCTTGTGTGCAACACCTAGTGGTTAAAGCACGTTATTGAATTAGTTGTGTATATGTCAATGAACCTTAGAAAATCTTGAAATCTTGAAAGGGATATGCAAAATAGCCATTATATACAGTCTTTAATTAACTATTAGTAGAGAATAACGAGTAATGAATATACTTTATAAGGATCTGCAGATAAATGTTTAGTCTTCTCAAGCAGCAACTATCAAATATCTCTCCTTATTGTTGGCACTTGACAATCACCTTTCCCTGAATTTTACTCAGGTGTAACTAAAGCCTGATTTAAGGGTTGTTTATATTTCACATCATTAATCAGAATCTGCAAAGTAACTAAAATAAATGTAATGGAGTAAAAATACCAGGTTAACCTCTGAATTGTAGTGGAGTAGAATTGCTGTTTTGTTTAGTAATGGATATTGAATATGGAATAAAGGTTTTGACAAGACCTGGTGTAACAATAATCAAAAAGGACGAGCTCCAGATGTCAATGATCTAAACAAAACAGCACACCTGAAATGTATATTTAAATACTTTATTAAGGGCAGTGAATTAGTTTTTTCTGTATGTTTTTCAAATCAGTGTTATCCAGTAAGTGTCATAGACAGTGTTACATTGCTATTATTATCCTTAAAATATATGTAAAACAAAACCACTTATGATTTTTTTTTTTGAGTGGTTTACTAATGACAGTTAATTCTGTTTTTGCTATTGATGGTTTCATTTTTGTGTAAAATAATAAAATGCAATAACGTGCTTTAACCAGTAGGTGTCCCTTTCTATCAGCTGTGCACCGTTATGGTGTAAATATAACCTATCTACCAATTGGATCAAATATAAAAGTCAACCGAATTAGTATTGATACTGCAAGGAGACGTATTGCGTGAAAAGAAATGTAAGATGTTGTTTAGTTGCTGATATATTTATGATCCACGTCACGTTTTCAGTTTTGGCGGCAGTGCTTCCTGTTTGTCCAGAAGTCTTCTCATCAGGGCTCTATAAATACAGAACTACGGCAGATATGTCATATTTAATGCAGCCGAACCGTGTATTACAATGCCGTTATGTGATGACCTCCAAAGAGAAAAGCAAGCAAACCCGGAATAAAGTATATTATTTTTTTTAAATGTTTTCGGATTTCACATGAACAGGAGTCCGGTTAAATAAAATGTCCGTGCGGAACAATACCCCAATCCATAGATCCGTGGGTGAATAATGTCATTCACCACATTACACACATTCCTTCACATTTACATTTTAATTTACATTAAAGTATTTCGTGAGGCCTTCGTGAGGCATTTTAAAATGTTTTAAAATATAATTCGAGTTGTAGTTGAAGAGTTTGTAAATTGCGTTGCCTGGCAACGCAATCACACAACGTCACGTCCGTTAATTCCACATCCTCACCTCCACACACATGGATTAACATCGATTTAATACATTAATGTAGCCTTTGTTTCTGCTAAAAGAGGTGTCGACCAGCTAGGGCAACAAGAACATTGGCGAAATTGAGTGTGACGATTACAAAATAAATTAAAAACATCTAATTTTGACAATAAAAACCGACCAATAGGCGCGGCCCATTTGCTAGGCACTTCCGGGTATTTCTCCACTGGTTGGGCCATGTTAACAATACCGTGTAACTGTCACGTTTGAAGGGACGAAACCGTGACATATTCACGTCTCCCAGCATGGTAGATCGTCACATGTTCACGTCTTGCCGTGATACCGGGTTGTTTAAATGATATATTGTAGGGCCATACCTATATAAGGTATATTTATACGTTTCTGTTTTCAAAATACCAAACAGATCATGCATTTTAGCCTCATTTCGCTCTATGTGCTGTTTGCTGTCCACGGGGCTGATCTCTGTGAGCTGCAGCTGACCACGCCCCCCTGCAGGAGAGGGAAGCCGTGCTCTGATCAAGTCAAGAGGGGGAGAAAAAAAGATCTCCGTCCTCCGTGTTTTATTTATATATACAGTCTATGGTTTTATTATATTATTATAGGCCAATAGAGTCGTTATTCGTTTGTTTTAAAGCTCAATAAATAACAAAGAAGACCTTTGACCGGCACTTTTCAAATTTTGTCCGGAAGATTTAAACTTTAACGGACATCTTGACCGGCGAAAGTAACTGAAACTGAAACTCTGCCGCACGGTCCCCTCGTTCCTTGGAAGAGGCGGAGAGGTGGGTGTTTGTCATCTGCTGGTGGACTAACCGGAGAGAATTACAGTGCTTGCCTCGACGGGGAGGGATTGCATTGAATTAAAGCAGCGGGAGCAAATGCTTGCCTCGGGGAGGGAGAAAAAAAGCCACAGCGGAGAATAAACAGAAGGGTAACCATGGTAACTATGGGCGGGAAGTCTTCTTCGCTGCTTTTGTGGCAGACTACAGCGCCACTTACAGGCCTGGCATATGTACTACAGCGTCTCCAGCGCTTTCGAGCGGCAATGGCCGGCTGTGGCCCAACCCCACATTCCCTGATAGGTGGAGAGTTGGCCCAATAGCCGTAGCGCCACTTCTGTGACGACATAGAAGTGTTCAAATCTGGATCAGTCTGTATCAGATCCGTTGCAGCCCCTTTTTTAGAGATTTGGGTATGGAGGAAAATAGAGAGGGTTGTGTTTTCTGACACTTGGTGAGTTCCCAGGAACACCGGGGACACATATTCATGTATAAAAGACGTACAAAAGTGCATTTTGCATGATAGGTCCCCTTTAAAGTAAAAGTACTTATTTTACAAATTGGGTAATATATAATATATGTTCGGATTATAGTTATTGATGCATTCATGTGTTTGAAGCTTTAAAGCTGGTAAAGGTGCAGCTTTTAATTCCTTTGTATACTGCAGGGTAGCTTGTGAATGTTACTCAAGGTGTACCTAAAGTCTTATTTAAGCGATGTTTAGATTTCACATAATTATTCAAAATCTGGAAAGTAAGGTACTAAACTAATGTAGTGGAGTAAAATTACATTATTTACCTCTGAATTGTAGTGGGGTAGAACAAAGCAAAACATTGTAATACTCAAGTGAAGTATAAGTCCCTCAACATTGTACTATACTGTAAGTAAATGTGCTTAACTTCCCACCACTGGATGGGGGTGCTGTTTTCAGTCGAAGGAGACGTTTTGTGTTTTGCTGGGTGAAGATGTCCAGGAGGCAGGGGTGAGATGCGGGTCTTCTCGGTTTTCACTGATCCAGCACTTTGGCCACCTCACATCCTGTAAACGCCTTCCATTTACACAGCGCCCATCGACCGCTCCAGTCAGGTATCATACTGCAATGTCAAAAACACAGGAGAAAGTCACTTTGTACTAACTCACACACACCCACACCCACACACAGACACACCACACACAGACAGACACACACACCACACACACACACACACACACACACACACACACACACACAACACACACACACACACACACACACACACACACACACACACACACACACACACACACACACACACACACACACACACACACAAGATCAAGAGAGCCACAGAGAGAGCCCATAAACTGAAGCACATTTTGTGGTTGATGTAGTTTCACACTGACTTGGACTTTATGCAGCTTCCAATAAATCCAATCTGGCAAAATTCAGTGCAAGTAAAAACCTAGAAATGTTAAAAGACACAGACTATACACATACTATCTTTCCCTTTGACACATCCAAATCAAGACATTTCTACCTGCTTAACATATTCTACATATTTTCCATTATTTAAATGACATAAAAAGGGTGAATATGCAAATATGTTCTGAGACAAGTTTACCTACTGAAAAGGGATGTAGTCTTTTTCATTTGAAAGTTCATTTTTCGTGTAAGCAATGTTGGTTTCAAGTTTCAATATCACATCAGTAAGTTCTCATCTGATGTCACACATCCTGCTGGTGGCCTGGTAAAACCCAGATTGAATGTGAGAACAAATAGTTCAGCAGATGCACCTGCAAACAGCCTTATCGAGTCCAACTCTGAACATGAGGTTTCATTTTTCATACTTGACCAGGATTGACTTCCAGACGTGTTGGGATCAAAATCCTGCTGGTACAAAGTGTTACCTGAGATTTCAGGCACATTTCTTGATCCAGCTGATACGTGCAAAAATAGCCTTTTAGTGTTCAACATCTTTCTGCACAGTGAAGGTGAAACATCAATGTGAAGCAACACTGCAAAAAACATTCTGAGTGATGGGACACCACTGTGAAACCACTGTTACAGTTTTTCTCGATTGCTAACACACTAAAATTATACATAAAGCACAATTATTTTAACTGACACTCAAAGAGCAAAACATCGGCTCAAATCTCCAAAACTCTAAACACGTTTTCAGCTTTTCACACAATTTGCAAATCAACATGGCACTTTTTGCAAACCACTGCACACGTTTCTCCACGTAAAACCAGGAATCTGACATAAAGTCACGTGTTAGCAGGTAACACTGATATTCAAAATGCCTCACACATGGACCAATGATCAAGAAACACGTTCCACCTGACCAAACCTGATAGCATAATTGTTTTGGCTCATCAATCAGGATGTAGCACTATAAAAAGACCACAGATGATTACTTTCTTACAGCAACAATGGAAGCCAACATGGAAGCATGAGCAAAAGGAAGAGGAAGAGGAAGAGCTGGGCTGAGAGTGAGAGGAGGAGGAAGAGGTGGGGTGAGAGTGAGAGGAGGAAATGAGAGGTAGAGGTAGAGCTGGAGGAGAGGACGTGGACAAAGAAGAATACTCTCTAATGAAATGAAATGTTATCAACCATGGTGTGACGATGAGAGAGGCTGGACAGAGGGTTTCAGCCTAATCTAAGCCGATTTACTGTTGCCTCTGTAATCCGGACACTTAGTCTTGAAACAGGTTAGTTACCAGTTTTTAGCTCTGCATAATTCATGATATATCAGTGCTTATATCTGTTTGTGAAACGTATTTACTTCATTACTGTAATTGAATTGTTGGCATGTTGCATACTATAACTGTACACAAATCCTGCACAATTGACTGTGGTAGACTTACCTTTATGCAACACAGACACTGACCAACCACTATATCTTTGTTGTTTATCTGAAGGACTGAGAAAAAAGAGGTGCAGGTGGAAGGCTAATGATTTTCAATGAGGCACGGGAAGCAGCAGTTGCAAACTGGGTTTGGCAAACAATGCATCACACTTAGAGAGATCCGAAGCATAGTAACTATGTGCTGAGATGCATGTGCACAATGTTATTTTTGAATAAAATGTGATTTTTTTCAACAACTCATTTGTATTTCTTCATTTACTGTATTTCTGTATACTCAAGCAATCTTTCTCTGCAGAAACCTCTATGTACAGAGCATAGCCCATAACAGTGCTTTAGATTATGCTCAGCAGTGTGTAGTTGGGGGTCAAACATCTAGTATTATGAATGAAGTGTGTTATATTTGGTGCAAAAGTTTGCATTTGGTAAGTGTTTATGTAGTTTTGAGTGCAGTCTTTAATTTAGCAGGAAAAATGAGGTGTTTTTGCACGTTGGGCGTGTGGTTTTGTGAATTGTGTTTAGTGTTCTGAGAAACTGAGCAATTAAAAAACAATGTGTGTTAGCAATCGAGAAAAACTGTAAAGGCTTTAATGCAGAGAGTAACGTTGCTGACCAATGGCGCCCTACTGCTGGTCAAAAATGACGAAAGAGATAATACAGGCTCGTACACTATTATTATTTGTTAATGGACAAAGGCAAAGCTGTGCAATTTGGAGTTTGGTTTACATCTCTCACATGAACAACAATAGCTTGTTTTCATTAATTGTTTTATAAAGCTTATATATAACTTCTACATAACTGAATATACTAAATAATAATATAAGAATAAAATACTAAAACTGCCACACGCGCAATAACTATATTTGAGGCAATTTTTATATTT